>QVNV01000189.1:0-14791 GCA_014825455.1 Pseudomyrmex pallidus | reverse complement strand
AAAACATGTTAAGAATATACACATAAAGATTTATACACATATCGTCTAATTATTTCGGATTCACCTCACCCACCATCCCGCTCCTCTAAATAGATCGCACTGTCTCATTCCAGGTTATTGAGATTCTCAGGCCTAAAAGAAGACATCCGAGCGAAGAATCGCGAGAGAGAGAGAGAGAGAGAGAGAGAGAGAGAGAGAGAGAGAGAGAGCAACGGAGCAAAAGCGGCATACGACCGTTGACCCGATAACACGCTCGACTCTCGCATGCACACGACCGTTCTCCTAAGTGTGTATCGCGAGAGATAAGAAAAAATTTCGACAAGTGTTACGATCCATCCATGCCCGACCGTTTCCAGGGGCCAGGACGTAACAAAAGATATGACGTACGATGTGTAATAACATGTGATAATATTTGCTCCGTGTTTTTAAGATAAAGTACATGAGAAACTGAAACGATGTTGCGTGTACAAAGCAACTTCGTAGTCACAGAGTCGAGTATATCGAGATAGTAATCCGGGTTAAATTCTGGTCTAAGTCTCCAGGTTAAGCACCTGGTCACCCTAGATTTGCCGCGAGAGTTAGTAGCTTTGATCCTAACACTCATATTTCATAGTAGCAGCTCACGTAGCAGGTAAAGATTTCTTGAATTCAGAAAATCTGGTCTCTGTGACTACTTTAAGATTTGTCAGATTTTACTTATCTCTAAATAGAACTATAGTTATTTTCTTTTTTTTTAAGCTTGAAAGAAATTGCAAAACACTTAATATGTGTAAAATATGTATTCCATAAACTTTAATTGTATAATAGAATTTAATTAAATTTCAAATTGATATCGATTGCAATTTCGTTATATTGTTCACGTCTACTGTAAAGTCATTTCTAAAGTAAATTTATCTACGAATTAGGTTACGTGCATAAATCTTCTTCTCTAAAGTATATTTTGTCTACGAATATTAGTTTTTATGAATTGATAATCATCACAGCCGTCTCTAATTAAAAAGTTCAGATCGCTTCTCGGTGAGTATGCATAACACACGCTAACAAGAATGAATAACTCTTGCGGAGTCTTCCGTGTAGTTAATACGATAACCCCTCGGTTATGCGATTATTCCCCGCGGGTACAGGGAAAGTCTAAACTAGGAAAAGCCATAATCGTACAGTTACTATTTTAAACATACGCATATTATAATTGATGCCTTGGACCGTCGTTAAAAAGACTCACGCGTGTACTTCCGTCGGCCGTAAATAACAATTAGCACCGGAACTCTCCGCGATGTTAACTAGGATTAGCAGCAGTCGTTTTTTTTTCCTCCCGCGAATAAAATTAAAATATTCCGCAGCCGTCCAATTACAATTCCCTCGCGTAGCAAAGGCCGAGATTCTCAATCGGCATTACGAATCTATACGTACATCACATTGAATTTTTTTTTTTTTTTTTTTTTTTTTTTTTTTTTTTTTTTTTTTTTGCCGTTATTGCAACTGACACGTCGCACGAGCGTGAATTTCGTTTCGCACTAAATATACAATGTGATCTGATGCGACTGATCAACACGTCATTGTTTACTTCTGTTTAAATTGAAAAGTTGTTTTTATTATACACACCTAAATTGACAGGAGCAAAACAAATAGAAAATAAAAAATTGGATAACATTTATAACAGACTAATTTATTGTCACAGAAAAGTGCACTGCAAATATCGAGACTCGATATGTATATTCGCAAATTGAAATTATATATATTCCCTGTTCAAGAAACATATTAATACTTTACTTTAAACACTTTATAAAGATACACAGTATCGCATAAAATACCCGCGCGACGACGATGTGATTGAACGTTTGGTGCGAGAATGGGTTCACCACGATTGCCTCTTCGTGGCGACTAGTCTGAAATACTCCGCAAATCACTTCGGTTAATGGCAACTCCGCATTCGCCTCACTGGCTAATCTTATTAGACAGGTAAAATATTTACGGGACTCTCCATCGCGCGAAGACCACGCACACCGAGACAGTACAGTTTGTGATAATGGCGCCGGAACTCTGGAGCATTCATTAGCCGACACGTCTAGCTGCCAAAGGCGATTCGCCGATCAAGAACTAATTGTGAGAGTAAACTACCGCGTTTGTGACTGCTGTGAGAGAGAGAGAGAGAGAGAGAGAGAGAACAAGAGAATTCCACTATCACGCAGATCAGATGATAAGATTGATCAATGATACTCAAACTGCGTTAGACACGTTACGTTACAAAGAGAATCAAATCGCTTTGCTGTCGAGTATCGTTCAAGTGAGAATTGAGATTACACTAAATAATGAATTTCATTAGAAATTTCGCAAGACGACACGATTGTTTGAAATTATATATCATTTCTATTGGAAATAACATGACTCGAGGTCTTGTCGGAATAAGTCACAAAGTAAATTTTTTAATATCATCTGGCTTTGTCATGTAAGTTGCTTATCTAATATTACGTTCTTGATATAACCATAAAGGAAGATTATAGTCTCGCCATCGGGAAAATTATTATATAGAACGCTCTCTCTCTCTCCTTTGTTCGCTTCGTGCGAACGTCGTATCTAACGCTTCGATCGTTAATAACCGCCGTTAACACAAATCATTCCGTTTGAACACGGCGTATATCCAACTAATGCAATAATTTTCATTTGCACCCCACTCTCCGCATTTGCTATTGTTTGCGTCACGTAATTACTACGAGCGCAATGGTAAAGCAACTGTGTGCTAATATGCACATAATCGACACCGCGTATATGTGGATCATGTGGCGCGCGGCTAATAGCTTCATCGTAGGTGTGCAATTTACGAGCCACCCTGATGAAATTCGTTGCTATATAGAAGACATATAAGCAGCTACTAAGTTTTTAATTACATGGCGCGCAACTGCCGTCCGCAGTTTTATAGTCGGAGCCGATCTAGCGTTTAACGAGCAATGAGACTTTTGCCCTTTTTATTAAATTCACGTCGGGCAAAGCCAAGATGAAAAAGCTGCCGTTCAATCTGTGCACCGATGTTCAGAAAATTATATGACAGATTAGAAATAATTCTCTCTCTCTCTCGCTTCCCATCTTTCTCTTTTTCTTTTTCTTTCTTTCTCGCCTAGTTTTCTGCAACGTAAATTATAATTTCAATTGCATTTCATCGCGCGACTCCTTGCATTTATCTTCGGTAAGCTTTGTGCAAGCCATAACGATTTCCGATAGCGTATACCTGGGCATAGTAGGTGTGACACGAATGCCGCTCAAGTTTTATTCGGTGCACCGATGTATCTCGGGTTTTGGTTGAAATGTGACTAGAATTACACGTCAGCAGTTTTACAACAACGGCGGCAATTCTATTTCCGTGGCAGAAAAATCTGTAGTAATACGCGCAAGAATAACGGTTTTGCAATATTCTATATCGGCCTGCGACATTCTTGACAACTTGATAATAAAATCTTTGTGACAAAATTATATATATATACATATATATATGTATATATGTATATGTATTCAAAAAAACATTTTTTATATTATTTTATATTTACATGCGCGCGCAAAACTTATTAAATTATTAGTAATAAATATTAAATCCAATATATACACACACATACACAAAATAGTATATTCTACAGTCTCAAATCTTTCTTTTAATTTGACATTTTTGAACAGTGTGACAATTACATTTCTTGTATTGTGAAGATATGTTTCTATTTCGAAAGAACTTTGTTCGCAAATAATTAAAAGTTTAACAAATTTGTTTTCTCCAGTGACAATAATTTTGTTCTCTTGCCACAAAAGTTTTGCATATCATACGTACGAATCGGTATACGCTGAGCTGGCGAAGGGAAGCTCACACATGTTTCAATTTGCACTTTTTCATCTAACATATTGACGCGCACGCTTTGGCAAACAATTGTTTCGATTATTGTAAGCTTCATATGACTCGCCAAATGTCGCGGTACAGTGAGCATGTGAATGACTGAATTAATTGCACGGTATCTGTAGGTCGATGTAGGTGAAGCATTAAATTGTTCCCGATATAGCTCAGAAATAGCCGATTATCCTAATTACCTTTTCCGGCATTGATTTCCACTGCAGCAGCGTGTGTCACGAGAATTAATTTCTGGCGCAGAATACTAGTGATTTTCGCATTTGAGTGCGCCCATTCCACGATGATGGATATTTATGGGAGATGAAGAGGGACAGAAACGAGACCAGTTGCCGCTGCTGCAGCTAGATCAGCTCCGGTCATGGCTTCGTAATAATTAAAAATCGATACAACGTTATGTGTGTTTTTCTCCGTAGCTCGCTACGAGAATGCGTACGGCGCGCACATATGCAAATAATCTGTGTGTAATAGTTTAAAAAACAAAAAGATAACACGTGCACACACACACACGTTTATCACGTTTTATTTTTCAAGATACACTAAAACAGATTTTTTTTATGTTTGAAAAACTATCCGTTTATGAAGAGAAACAAAAGCAACAAGAGTTTGTGCATATTTTAAGAAAAAGTAATCGCAAAAATCAAACTGTTATCGAAAATATCGATTTCTTTTCAATTATTTTTGACAACGGGTTTTGCAACGGTTAGAAAACTTTACCTCCAGATAAATTCGACTTGATGTTATAAAAATGACTTTTTATTTATTTATTTTGTGACTTCTATGAATCGCTTATGCCGGAATTGGTTGGAACCGTTTGCTTTAACATTAGGATCAGATACAATAAAGTCGCGAGATTGTCTCTCGTTTGACGCGAATCTGGCCACGTGTAACATCAACATCGGCATCACGTAGCGACACGCGATGCGGATAAGATAGCTGCCATCTAACGCAGCAAAGCCAATGTAGTTGGGAAGCGATACGTGTCGCGAGAAATATCAGCGCAATTAAGGAGAAATGATAGCGCTCGTAATAGCAGCACGTTGTATAATATCTTCTCGTAAAGATTTAATTGTAGTTAAAATGTGTTTTTCGACAATGAATGATATTGATCTTGAAAAAGTTTCAAGTAAATGTCGAAAAATATTTGAGATCTTCTTGTAGTAGCAATTTGAGCGAGGAATTTTCTCACAGAAGTACGTTTCAATCGCGAGTGTTACAATGTTGACGACAAGTGTCTTCGAAATCCGACGAAAATTACATTCTAACGATAGCGCATTAAGGTTAATGGCCAGACCTTCATACACGAACCGAACTGAAATCACGACCCTCGAGCGCCGCTTTAATGGCATTATTCAACTTGCGGATTCGACGTCGCAATTATTCGAGTTTCGACGTCGAATGTTTTCAAATTCTTGCGTATTTGTTTGCGGAAAAATGCGTCGCAAAATAAACTTTTTTTGCGTATTGTTGTTTGTGTAAACTTGTAAATATATTGCGTAATAAGTAGACGATTCTTTTAAATCTTCTTGATGCAAATCAGATCGTGAAACTCGGTAATGAGTTATCGCTTATATTTCTTGACGTGACAATGACGCATCTCGCTCCAAGTATGCAGAGACCGCAATAGGAGAGTGTACAAAATTTTTCTCGCCCGGGATACTGAAATGTCTGGACTAAATGATAAAGTGCCGGCATGTGTAAGAAGAAAATAAAAATAATAGCACGCGCATTGTTGTTCGACGGGGGAGCAACGTTCCGAGGTTACGAGCGTTACATTGCGAGGTCAATGGAACCTCGTAAAGCGGTGAACAAAAGCTCGTTGACCGAAAGCCGGATTAAACCCTAAAGAAACGACCAAACCTTACTGCGCGTTAAACGTAAAAAAAAAAAGCAGAAAAAATAAATGTCTTTCTCATATATGTAAATTTTTGATTATTGGATTTTTTTAAATGTATGCAAAATCACATTTTTTTCAGATATTAAAGCTTTAGTTTCTGTATGTTAACGCCATTAGATACACATTCACGTTCAAATAGTATTATATCCGTAAGAGCTCGTAATAGAAAAACCTATTGTCTGGAGCAAGCAAAGGATCCGGATTTGAATCTCAGCCAGTCATCCATTATTATTTTTCTGCTTTCTTACTTTCTACGGAAAAAAAAACCAAGACTTGAGTAGCTTAATGATGTTTAAGAGCATTTACCCAGACAGCAGAAAAACACACTTGCGCGTATTCTTCGCAAACATATTTAAGTATTAAGAGATATCAAGGCAATTAAATATTTCTTTTAATTGATTTTAAGTTTTCTAGGTACAAAAAACACGTTTATTTTCGGAAAATGACATAGTTTATAATTTAGACATGTAACGTAGACTGTCAAAATATAACTATAATTAATTATCTACAAATAAATGTTCTAGAGAATTTTATTATCCTGGCAATAATTAGGTAAAGAAGGTTAATTAATAAATAAATAATATTGTTTATCACGGTTTTTGCTGAATTATATAATGAAAATATATTAACAAATATAAGCAATGGCTATTTTATATCGTTCGTCGATGAGTAATTGTCTTCGCGCGACTGCCAATTGATTCTTGGCGCAATATTGATATCAAGTCTAAATGTATACTTAAACATGTATCAAGTCTAAACTACCCACGTGTGTATAATTTCGAAATTGCGCTATAGTTTTTGAACGCGATATTGTCGGAAATGTCGCTATCGAATCGCTTTATAAATATCAATGTGACATAAAATCACGCTTAAAATTTTCATATAAATAAAAAATAATATTTATGTACAGAAAACATATGAACAGAAAAAATCGAAGGAATAAATTAACATACATGTAATACAATTGTTTAAGAGAGATTTTTATATGTGTATGTTTATAAAATAAAAATCTCTCTCTTAAACAATTATATTACATGTATGTTAATTTATTCCTTCGATTTTTATCGAAAATCTCTCCCATAAAATTTATATTAAAATTTATATTAAAACGCAAATAATCATTGCTGACGTAGCGCGTTACGAGACATACACACTGGATTTCGTACTGATGCTGACATTTCTCTTTGTTGACAACCGTTGCAAGCGTATACATATATTGCGAAGTTCGATAGAACTTCGTGAAGCGGCGAACAAAAGCTTGTTGAATAAGTGAGCCGGGTTACATCCTGAGGGAACAACCAAGTCTCACCCGTTGAAGGCGTAAAATATACCGAAACAGCTGCTGTATTTCTATATTTATCTCGTTCTCCAGTTCTTCGACTTACAGTGGTCACGTAGCCTTCCGGACGAACGGAATTAACTGCTCGATTATATTCCCGGATATAATTAATCCATTTATGCCCTGCTCACGTGACGAAGAAGCAAAATGGTAGCATAGTCCCGAGAGTATGGAAACTGGTTTCTCTTCACAGTTAGTTTAGTGCAGAATTATAGTTTTGTCTTGATAAAATCCTTTTTGCAGATAATACAAAACGGATAAAATTGTTGTAGCACAGTTGTGTAACTTGTGTATTTTACGATAAATACGGTTATATTTTGAAGCTTTTAATTATTCACAAAGACAATAAAGCGGATAAGAATAAAACTGAAGTATCTCTTAATAATTTTGTCGTTACTTGTTCAGTATTTTGCGCGCAAAATTGTATTTTTCATAAAATATTCAGTTAAAATTGATTTTTTTTTCACGAAGGATAAACAATATGAAACTTATATAAAGATCGATAAATGAAAACTTTCATCACATATGAGAGAGAATGTTGTCGGAGTATGTGATAAGAGAGAACGTGTACAAACGCATACAAAGTTTTATCAATTTTATTGTGTCTTGTTAGATAACTTTTTTTTTTATCACGTTCTATAATCCATTTATCACATGAAAGATTGTGCCGCTATAACGTACGATAATTTTTCAAGTAAAAAATTCTCGTTTCATCATAATGTTCACGTGAAAATCCACGCCTGGCGATCATAAAACGCAACTGCAGCCAGTCGAAGCTACTTGTACGTACATACGTGCAACAACAACAACAGCTTGCGTGTCTTAATAGTGTCGCGCATGTTTCTCTCGGCTTGCGAGCCGAGCTGCATCTTCCTCGCAAGCGTTTTGACGATGCCGTCGTAAACCAGCTCGCACACACTTTTCTCCTCCTTGCACCCTGTTAAATATTTAAGTAGACATCGCACGATGCTCACCGGTTGTATGTAGCGAGACTGACAAGCCCTTCCCGGGCAACGCAAATTGAGCCCCAAGGGTGTCGTCAAGGTGAAAATTGGAGAGCACCGGGCGAAGATGGTTCTTCATCTCGGAAAGATACGCTTAGCAAGAGACCGACTCTAATTTCTCTGACTTTGTTATATCAGCGAAAACAAAATAGCGAAACGCTCGTTGAGCAAAAGCAATTAGCTCCTTCATCACATCCGCCATCTTACGGATTTATCTCTAAAGTTTTTCGGCTCCCGTGTGAAATAAACACGTATTTTCGCGAATAATGTATTCTCGGATTGTCAGTGGTCTGATTTTTCTTCCCAAGTACTCGTCAGAGATTCTCTCTTTCTCTCTCATTTTCTCTTTGAGAAAATCCTCATATTCCAAGCACGTGTCACAAACGTAGCACGTTAAGGAAACTTGGTCTTATAGAGAAGAATGTCGCTGAGTGTAATACACATTTTTGCGAAACACGTACACACTGAAGTAATGCTGGCATGAGAACACGGAGTGTATCAAATATTTTATCTTCTCATGTGCTCTCATCATGTTTGCAGTATTTAACGAGTTTCATGTATTTATCGACTTCGTGTTCAGCACGTTCAAAGGACAAGAATCGGTTTGCAAACTGCTTGCACATTGCAGCGTGTATATTGCAATTAGTGTGCAAAAGATATAAAGATAAAAAAATAAAATTTTCTCATTTCAAAAATTGAGATTTTATCATTTTCCCTTTGTTAAATTAGTTACGCAACAGAAAATTTATTCGAAAAAGTATTATATTGAAAATTTTTAAGCTTGTTATGTGCTGTACGCATGTGACGATATTGTTGACGATATTACTGTTTGGTATATTGTAAAACAGAGATATATGGGAAAAGTTAAGTAAATAATTATTTTTGTTTTAATAATTGTCGCAATTATTACAATAAAATATTTATATTTAATTGTACGTTCTTCAAAATTTCCAATTATTCGTTTCAATGATTAGCCAACCTTGAATATCAAATAAATTCGCTGTAATACTTCGGTAGGATTGAAGGGGACGAAACGTAAATGAGAAGTAACGAACGACGGGAACGTAGTTTAGCAATGTTTTATGTAAATCGTGAGCGAGAAATTGAGGCACACATGCAATCGCCGTATTCAGCACGTAGAGGACCGCCTAGAACTTTTTAATTAACACTACGTGGCGACATTTATTTATCGCGTCCAGGAGAAACTCCTACTACTTCATCACGCTATGTGTATGTACAGAGCTAACATGGCGCATGCGTCTCGGTCAAATGAGAATTCACTTCCGCCTCATTTATCTGAATAATAGAACATGCGCGATATGCGTTATGGTCTCCTACCTGCTGCTATAATTGCGGCGGAAATACTGTGTCTTCTTCTCGACTAACAGCGAGTAACAGTGTTTATAATTCGGGCCGCGCCGCGGTTATTGATCGATTGTTATGATGACGTGCATCTTTTGTTTTTGTCGCAATTTCAATGCAATTACGGCAGCGAACCTTGCGGCAGTCAATGAGAAAAAAATCGTTTGATCGTATCTGCCCCATTTTACCGCGGCAGATATCTTCCTCCTCAGCGATATGTATTACAATCGTTTCTTTTTGTTGCGTCATTAAATATTCCTTTTAATACAAATTTCAAAAAGCTTTAAAAAGGTAAGATTTTATATTAAAGATTTATTAAAAATTCATAATTACAAATATATATATTTAATTATATTGTTTTTATTGCCTTTCTGAAGCTCAAGTTAGCTAGTTTAAGTTATTTTTAATCACTTATTTAAATTTCTCGAAAAGTTAATTATTTTAGTAATGCGATATTTCAAAAATAATGTTGTATTATTCAGTTAATTTTCTTATTTCCTCATTGAAAAATAATAATATATTTATTTTATAACAATGTAATAAAATTTCTACAGAGCTCTAACATTTCGAATCTGAAACAATTTATTAAGTCTTTTTTAATAATAATTTAAAGGAATAAACTCGATAATGTGTAAACTTCTATCTTGTCTGCGCTTTAGCACCACTTAGAACCGCATTTTTTTTCACAAATTGCGACAGCCGGGAAATGAATATCAGTTTACGCGCAGAGATATTGCGAAATTGTTCGTTGTGTGACCGCAAAATGTATCGCGCGCAGTGTTGGTCTCGGTTTCATTTTCGTATTAATTTTAAAGTGCGTGCAAAGAGGACGCATAAAACACAAAGAAGAGAGAACGAGAGAGAAAGAAAAAGATAAAGGGGAGTTGCGGAAAAATGGAATGCGGGAAACAAAGTAAAATCGCGCCGCGGTAGCGGAGGCGTCGGCTGCAGTTCGTCGAGATACGTAGCATCGCTCCGCGGATTAAAAAACATTCGTGCTTTTTTATGCACCGCTATCTGCGCGCGACAATAAACGATGAAATATGCAGCCCGGCATGGTTCTTTAAAGCCAAGCCAACCACTACGTTAAATTATCCAAGCGCGGGATCGCGTTTCCCGCGCGCGACATCCAGTCATGTGCAAGATCGATATGAGGGATCTTTTTTTTTTTTTTCACAAAAACCACTCTTGTATATAGGAGGGATATTTCTTCATGGGACTTCACGTGAGGGTTGATTCTGTAAGGGCAATTTATGAGAGTGATCTCTCTGGAACTTTAATATTTTCAGAACGCGCTGTATTCTTCATGTGCGCGAGATCAGTGGGTAAGTATCGTCGTCACGCACACTTACCGAACTCTGGCACACATAAGTGCATATATAAATCATAAAGTATAGTAGACACACGGATGTATCATACATATTTATATTCGTAAATTTTTCTCATTGGTAACAAGCCAACTTATTTTTTTTTCCAGAAAAAAATAAGAACAAAATTATTATCACGCGTACTTTACTCATATATTTTGCCAAAATATCGACAACAAGATTTAATATCTACATAATGTATCAGTTAAATCTCCATATCTCACATTGCCTGCAAGCAAATAGAGGCGCATGAAAAGTTGAAGCTCGGCTGTGTATATCTTGCTGCAAAACTGTACATATATAGACACCAAAGTGCGTAGAGTGTGTGTAGGTGTTATATGTGCCGCAGCACACGAGACTTGTGCGCCTTTCTCGTTGGTTCTTTTATTTACTCGCTTCCACGAGCGATGTATCGCGATATTGCAAGGACAATAAGTTTTGTCGACAAAAGGACTCTCGCGAGGACAAAACTCGACAGGCGAAACACGAAGAGTCGTATTGATAGAAATGGCTGACGAGAGAAGAAAAAAACCATTCGGTTTAGATAGTAATCTCTGAAGTTTCGCGTTTGACAAAAAAAAAGAAACAAACAAACAAACAAACTTGGCACTGTGAAAAGAGTTTTACTTAATAAAGAAAACGACTTTAAATAAAAAAAAAAAAACAACTATTTTATAATAATGTACGTTTGTTGTACGACGTAATCATGTTGTGAAACTAGAATGCGCGCGCATTTTCAGTTTATTCCGCACGAATATACTTAATTTAGTGAAAATGCCTAATTTAAACTTCTTTGTAAACTTCGTCCGAAGCAATTAAAATATCTCGCTAGATTTAAGAACAATGAAAATATTCTCGCAAACGCGCTATTTGAAGAGAAGCTGCGACGACTTTTGTCTGTGACAATTCAGACTGTATTTTTGCAGCGCGTGCATATCCAAGCATTAACGCGTAACATCCTCATTTGTTACTCTTGGTGTGCTCATTTTCTCTCGAGATTTTTCTGATAAACGTGACGAATGCGAATATATTTCTTCCGTAACTTTGTTTTCCTCTCTGCACTACTGTGTATGTGTTTGAAATTATAGAAACGTGTGTGCGGCGCGTGGCGTATATGTATAAATTAACTTTTATGAATAGAACTTTTGTATATGAGACATTTAGATATTTTTGAGATATTTAAACTTAAATTAATAAATGGATTTTAGTCTCGATTTTCAAAGACGTCTCGCAAAATGTCACACAGTACGTATGTATTTTAACACGCGGTTTTCGTCGTTACTTGAAGACAGAGCGGTCGTAGTAAATTCACGTTACCGTCTGTGTTAATCCATATCTAAGCTTATAGCAAGACTCTTACTGTGTCCTAATTAGTCTAAAATTGACTGCCATAACATACCGTCGTCTACATGCGCTATACTAATCTGGCATTAATGCGTCTGCGTAATGGGCTCGGGTCCGGATCCATTCTGAACAAATATTACCTCAAGATATCTCTCAACGCGGGTCGCACCGGTATTACCTCAAACGTAAATTAGTCAAACAGAAAAAACAGTCTGATTAAATAAATTAAAGACAAATAGTAGGATTAAGGCGAGTCTCTCGTTCTTTTTCTCTATCTACAAACACGGTATATCTCAGTTTTATCGATCATTTCCATGTTTTACTTGCCGTCGGCAATAAATACATTAGCTCTACAGCAAAGCTCTTGTAGAGTTGAAAATACAAATCAATTAACTTTAAAAAATTTCGGAGGACTCTCCTCGTTATTTTTAACATTTAAAAAATTTTCATATAGAAAAATCTTAAATAATATAATATAGGAAACATAATGTATAATAGTATAATATAGAAATGTATAAAATATAGGAAAAATCATATAATACAGAAAAAATTTGTTCTCTAATAAATTAATTGCTTATAAGAATATTTTTAATTTCTGCAGTTGCGACAGAACACAAATTATATATTCAAGATAATCTTGAGTAGAGAAAACTGCGACGTATTTTTTCAAATAATTGAAAACATTTAGAAAAAATGTAACGGAGAGAGTGACCTATTTTATAAGATTATCTTAGTATCTAGTATGTATATATATACATACATATATATATATGCATAATAGATATATACATATAAAACATGTTCTATGAATATGCATTCAATTTACTGTAGCGAAATAATTATTAATAATTATGCGTAAATGCAAGTATACTAGCTTTAATTAAATGTCAGTTACATTATATTCATTAATTTATTATATATTATGTATAACCGCGCTTATACAAGAGTCAGGGTTTAATTATAAATAAACCTACGCAGTATCACGCATTTAAATCTTCACGTCAGTCAATCTGATTTTTGGCACATTTTTTATGCGCGACGGTGTCGCGCAAACAGATTGCGTATTAAAACTTTCAATTAAGTGGCTCTGCATTAGTAATGTGTGTTTTGACTCTCGTCGTGTTATTAAATTAATTAAAGTCATATATGTGTGTCGCGATAATGTATTAATAAGAGATAGAAAAAAACCTAATAAAGATCTAGAAAACTTTCTTTTATAGATTCTCTTTCAAGCTATTTTTGCAAAATTTGTAATTTTAAAAATATTTTGTAAGAGACGTTAAAAATAATAATAAAAATTTTAAATTACATCACAGCTTATTGTTAGATATAATACGTAATACATCCACATGCTAATAGTTTCTAAATCGATCGATCGTTATGTGTATGATGCGCTTCCATTATTACGACGTCACAAAAGACGTGTTTCGCGCGTAAGTTCCTTTCAGCGCTCCGATCTTCATGTAATTCGTGGAGCAAGCTGTTCATCCATTAATTTTGCCGCGGATACTCAACAATGCTTCAACTCTGCGAGATGTATTTTGCGTCAGTCGAGATATACACTTGGGATAGCCGGAGCGAAATCCGAGAGTTGCGAACGTAGATATTCTGACGAGTTTGCACGAACAAACGTTACGGTAATAAAATCTCAGCGACTGATGTACCCGAAACTCGCTCTCGATGATTGTTTCTAGTATTTAATTCATGCGCGTGTATGACAACGGTTCGCGACATCAAAGTGCCACGTGCTCGATGTTTCACAACAATTCCTCCCAGTTCGATTACCGTTATAGGCAATTAACATGGCATTTAACGTGAAATCGCGTTACAACCTTTGCCTTTGAACACACAAGATCCCTTGTGTAATTCAAATGACTAATGTTATTTCGGTTGATGAATTATCGTACCGGAAGCATATTTTTGCGTGTAAAAAGCAAAATTTTTGATAAAAACTTCCGTTGGAAGTACACACTATAAGCACCTCTAACGTCTACGCTCGACAAAAGTGTCTGTTACATTAGCACAACATGCAATGGCGCGAAATTACATTTGTGATTAAATAGCAGGTGCGAAACGATAGATAAAGATAGCACAGATCAATTTCAGAGTCGACAGATAGAAGTCACGTGGCGAAAAACTGTCACAGCGATTGAAAAGATAGTGTAACCAAAGGTATAAAGTAATGCTCCACTTTGCGAGCTAAATTCGGAGAAAAATTGCTTGATTGAGTTAGTACCAAATATTTCGTTGGTAATGTTATCGACAATAAAACTGAATTTCATTCTTTCATTGTACAATATATGATGTTCGAACAATAACTTTTCACTTGCATAAATAATTTTAATAAACTAGAAAACACTCTGCAAACCGAGAGAATTGCAAGAACTTTCTTTTGAATTTAGTGTAGAATTGGTATCGGATTTCCATTGAGTTGGTTTGTAAAAGAAATTTCTCGAGCTTGGTTTTTTTTTTTTTTTTAATTATATTTTGTTTGATTTTTAAACGGAAAATTGTTTATACAAGAAAGTCGTTTTAACACTTTGCTGGAATCGGCAATTAGAAACAAAAAGAAGATCGATATATCGATATGCGATA
>QVNV01000188.1:0-14391 GCA_014825455.1 Pseudomyrmex pallidus | reverse complement strand
ATTGGAGTTTTCGAGCTCTGGACGACGATTCCGATAGTGACTGGTTTTACAATGGATGTTGCCATCATGATGTAATTCTTTCTCATTCATATTTATTTGTTTACATATACGTTCAATGTATTAACATTTCACAAGTTAAATACGTTTTATTCTTAGTAGACAAAGTTCTAAAAACGACTTTCGATCTTTCTTTAGACGTGGAACTTAAAAAAAGTCTTCAAAGCCATGCATATCACATATACAGCAGTAGAATACAAATCAGTCGAGATCGATACATGCGGCCTATGATGTGTAGACGTGCGTGTGTCGCGACACGCATGTGCAAGAGTTAAATCCGGTCCGTAAGAATGTAAAGGTAGTTTCGCTATCGTCCACACTGACAGAATACGTACAGCTGTTATGGCTGTGACAATTATCACGGAATAATATAAACACTGCAATTAACTTCAAAAATGCATCGTATTCTTCAGTGTGACTCGTCATATTTCCTGAACTTTGTTATAACTTTAATGACAAATTGAAGTTTCTATTTTTTTATGTAGAAAGTTTTTTATCACAAGGTGAGGACGTATAAATGCATACACACACACACACACATAATTACAGTTTTTAAAATTATGTTGTTGAAAATTTTGTATATTTACATATTTCCAGTTTGAATGAAGTATGCTGATATGAAATAAACACATTTTTTGTGAATAGTGATTAAATATAACAAACTATAGCAATTTTAGTTATGTATCAAGTTGAGTGTAAGCAAAAATATTTAATATTTTTTAGATAAATTTAATGTTTCCATGGATGCGTGATCAAATAGAGGCCTGGCATAACAGAAAGAGTGCAAGGACAGCTGACAAGCGGTCCTTGGGGCTTTCTTCTGTGAGCACAGGCAACTCTGAAAACAGAAACATGATTATGGATTTACCTTCCTCATCACCTGAAGGTTTTACTATCAACATTATCAGGTTTTCCATCAATTTCTGTGATTGCTTGATTGATATTCACAAGAAATAATCTCTTTGTATAAAATACAATAAAAATTTTTCTTATGTAGCATAGAGGGCAACATACTAGATGTCACAGTAAAGCCAAATTTTACTATAGAAAATATAAAAAAGATAGCAGTGATGCATTTCTACGGCCAAGAAGTGAATAAGACTTCATCACGCTACAGCTTGGTTCACTCATCAAAATGTAGGCGGCTTGTGGATTCAAATTATATAGATGATGAAGAGATCAATGAATATGGTAGTAATTGCTATGTAATTATATTTTATAATTTCGAAAGCACCTATCGTTTGCGCGATTTTTATCAAGTTACATCATTTATTTATTGCTACACAGATGAATTATTATTGGTGGAAAGTCGACAGCAAATACAAGAAAATCTCTCAGATGAATCTCTTAAGGGTCCAAGTCGAGATGCAATAGCTAGAGCTACAAGTAATTTACCTAGTCAAAGTACATCCAAACCCATGCCACCCACGGAATGTCCTGCCGATGTAAATATATTTTTAAAGTTTTTCGTTATATTTTATGTTATTTTTGTGTTATCTACGTAACTCTTCATGCAGTTTCAGGATGAAATTCGTAAAATTTTAATAACTCTTTCGCGAGCATCTGCAAGAATTTTAATGCACAGTCAGCATGCTGAAAATTTGTATGACGTCATTAAAGGCAGACTGGAAGATAAGTATAGACTTACTCATGATCCAAAGCTCGTGAAAACTCTCATGGACATGGGTTATCCTCAAAAGAAAGTTGTCAAAGCACTTCGTCTGCGAAAGTAATTATCAGTTGTATTATGAAGTAATATTTGAAAAATATCAAATAAAAATTTAATTTCCTACGATATTAATATTGACAACTTGATTATGTGTAATAGAAACGTATTTCTATCTTAGATTGCGTATAATAGATGCTTTAGAATGGCTTATAGAACATCAGGATGATCCAGATGACCAAGATAGTGAAACGGATCTAACCATGGATACAACAACAGACGCAAGTGCAGCAGATCCTGGTTCCTCAAGCCCCAGAATAAAATGGTTATACAACGAATGTGACGAATTGTTTTTGGATTCTGGTAATTCTCTCGCGTAGAACAGTGACATATGTTCCATTTGAACCTTTGTTTAATCGTTGACATTTATCTTTCACGTGAAACTGAAGAGAATGCATTAACTTCAGGAAATCCGAAAGAAAAAAATCTAATATACATTGTAGAATTAATGCTGGAATGTTTCCGGCAGTACAAGAAAATGGAGTTCAAACCTAATAAAAAAGCGCTTTGGTCGCTCGTAGATATGGGTTTTGAGGAGAAAAAAGTTGTAGTAGCGTTGAAGATTACCGGGAACGATCAGGCCAATGCTGTGAGCAACATTTGATTATGTTCCCCGAAAAGAGAGAGGTGTACTTCACAATTTCAAATTTAATAATTTTATCGACAGTGCGCCTGGTTGCTGGGCGAAAGGAGACGCAGCTTGCAAGATCTGGATGAGGGTCTCGACCCCGAGGGACCGATTTATAAAGCGATCATGAGCAATCCTCTCATACAGCTTAGTCTCACCAATCCTAGAATGCTACTCGGTAAGATGTTGATGAAAGTTGAAAAATTTGAAGAGTATGGAAATTACAAAGATTTTTGTGAATTTTTTAACTATGTTTCAGCTTGTTTATCAATGATAGATATTCCTGCGATAACAACAGTATGGGCCAGCGACCCGGAGATCTCGCCTGTTCTCAATCAGATAACTAAAACATATCACGCTGAGAAACACGCTCTTCACATGAATCGTTATAGTACCTCTATCTAGGACTGCTCTGTGAAACTCGTTCGAGTCTCTGAAACATCATCGACACACATAGCGCGAAAGGTATAATTTTACAAATAACTCGCAGAGAGAAAGAGAGAGAGAAAGTTTTGTAAAATCGTAATAATTATCTATAGTTTTGCTGTAGTTATAGATAACAAAGATGTATAATTTTGAAATTTTTGCTAGTCGACACAAGGAATATGACACACGCACGAAGGTGACGTTCCCAAGAAATATGCATTTCACAATACACTGCAATATCAATCACACACGTACACGCGCAATGATCTCCATGTGAAATGCTAAAACTTGCTTTAGATCTTTTATATCTGTTAACGCTCACTGAGAAAAAAAGAAATATGCTTTGATATATTTAAAAAAAAAACCCAGTTATGTTATATCCACAATATAAATTCCTAAAGTGAAATAAAAGGTTTCACAAATTTTCATGTTAAATTTGCGTCACTTATTCTACGACTTCCAATCAGAAAGAAAGAATTAAATGTGCGTTCTAAAAAGTGTAATACAAATCCTTTTGTCAAAATTGTTTATCAAATTTTGTTCCCTTTTCTCCAGGTTTTAAATTCCCGCTGCTCCTATACATCCAAGTGCTTCACAATCAATTGACTGGTCAATTCGAATGGGATTTAGCAAGACAAAATCCGGACCACTGATTGGTTTACATATCAATTTCTTTGTGCAGTTTGACTGTAGACCTGCAAAATTGCCGAATTGCGCCAATATGAGTCAGCAATCACGTGATTAACTGCGTGCGTTTTGCGCGCGTATATGTGGGAAAATTGTAGGATTTGAGAATAAATATCTCTTTATACAATTTACAAGAGATTGTAGACAAGAAAGATTTTTTTATCTCTTTGTATATTTCTTTGTAATTAGTGTAAGGAATATAAAGAAGACGGGTGGAAAGATCTTTTGATCTCTGATATCGTTAAGCAGCGGCGCATGCGGGTTGCGGCTATCCGGAGCGCGTGGAGCGGGACAACCGACGAGTGAAATAAACGAGTCGCGCGTATTACATCGATCATCATGTAGACGCGCTCCGAAAGCGCTCGATCGCGAAGAGAAAAATTGACGGTTCATTTCTGAGGTGTATTTTGTGCACGATAATTAGCGATAATTAATTAATCAACGACAAACTCTACGTTGAATTGCAATAATATGACAGAGCGCGTAAAAAAGTCTCTTTAGAAAAAACTATATAAGTTTCAACAATTCAGTCGGAATACTCTTACGCGATTAAAATACTTTTACGTTTCACACGATGATAAAAACTTCAATTAATAATTTAGTATAAAATAGACGAAGCTGTGTACATGTGTGTTGGTGTATTGTGAGAAATAAATAATAACAAAGAAGAATTTTAAAGAAAAAGGAGTGTTTTTTTGCAGGTAAATTGCATTGACATATTTTTCTAGTGTGTACTTATATATATAACCAGCATATGTTATTTTTGCAATAAATAATTAAACATTCAAAACGTTTGATTTAAAAATTTAGAAAAGTAAGAAAATTAATAAAAATATATTAATAAAATTTTACCAATGCTATTGAATTTTAGTGGTAGCATGTAAAAATATGTTAGTTTACATTAAATTTTTTTAATTTTTATATAACACAATTTTTTTATTTATATTTTACAGATTAAGTTTATTATTTGTTATTTATCACTAATTTAAAAACAAACAGAATGATTGGACCATCAGAGACAGCTGGTAAGACCACTGAGAATCAGTGTTGTCTCTCTTCCAAGAGGAAGATCTTTGATGAACTGGACATTGATAGCTATTGTGAGGAAATTCCTCAGACAAACCATAAACGTTGTCTTCAAGAACTTGACAGACCAGTAGAGCTGGTCACCACATCAAATGAAATTATTACCAATGCAACAGCTCTTTTCTCACCAATGTCTGGTCAGGAAGTTTTTGAAGAACCAGTGACACGCCTGGAAGTACTATTGGTGGATGGTACTAACTGTACCTGGACAACCGTTTCGGAGTTGGAACAGCAACAGAATCTCGATGTTCTTGTTACCTCATCTTCTTCTTCATTATCATCACCATCGGTTACTTCCTCCGGATGTACCGATCATTATACTACAGAAACTTATATTGTGGAGGAAACCAAACATCAGTCATCTAAAAATTACTGGGAACCAGTTGCTGCACCTACGCTATTACTCGCTAATTCCAACATGCAACAATACAAAAACCATACGCCAAACAATTATCAGCAACAGCAGCAGCAGCAGCAGCAATTTGAAGATCAAGAGAATGGCAACTTGTCGTGGCTGTTGGACTTCAAGCTGGATTCATTTATAGAAGCCGCAGACAGACCTACTATGGGATCAGTGATGACAAAAGACAATCATTGTGGTGAGAACAAAGTACACAGAGGATGAAATAGATGTTCTTGTGTGAATGTTAAAAGCGAAATATATTGCTCTTGATAATTGCAAAATTTCTAGGTAACAAAAACAAACCAAACGGGCGTTTAAATAATGGAAGAGAAATTCGACGAGGACAACACGGCAATCATGAAAATTTGTCGATGTACAAACATGACGCGAATCAGGCTACATATCCTATCAACGAAATCAATACTGGAAATCTTTCGTCTTCGCGATCGAACGGATTGAAGAAACCTCCTTTCACTTACACCGAATTGATAGAGCACGCTTTGCAGGAAAAAGGCGAGCTCACCGTCTCTGCAATATACCAATGGATTTCGTAAGTTCGTTTTTTAAAATACTTCAATATAACGAGAAGCTTTGATTTGTGTTCTCTTTGTTGCAACAACTTATCTTAGCACATTTTTTATAGTTTCAACTTTCTCTGTCTCTCCACTAAATATTTTATCTAGTTAAAAACTTATAATCTTGAGTAGATATTTCTTCACCCTCTCTCTCTATTTTCTCTTTGCATATACACATAAAAAAGTTTTGCATTTTCGAGAGAGTGCGTGAAATTCTTCCTAATTTGAAATTCTTTTTCTTCTTATTCTTTGTGTATCGGACAAAGAAAAGTTTTTTCTACGAATTTAAACGAACATGGATCGCCTGGTTGAGGGGTAGGAAGGTAGGAGCGTAGGTTGCTCCTGGATGGTACTCAGTGGTACCACTGCCCCCACATTGCTTGGCACCACCTGGTACTAACTCCTCACCCTTCGACTATTCTTCGCGTTGCAGCCCGCAAACACGAATACGCGCAATTTACTGCTCCTGTGCTTTCACCTGTTCGATCGCTCTGCCCGAACTCCTTGGAAAAAGCAGATATAGACTATCCGAGTCGCTCGAATAATTGAATTACAAGAAGATATACATATCCATTGATTTTTTTCCAAAGGCGGTTTTCCAAACTTTTCAAAGATTTCTTTATGATTGATATAATAAATTAAATTCGGAATCTCTTCCCCGGATTTCTTTCAAAGAAGATATTTCTCGAACGACATCGAGAATTTCTTTTCTCTCGAGAATGATATATCGAGAATTCATGTGGCGAGAATTTGATACGTGCGTGCAACGTAAGGATTTATGTTAGAGGATCTTCGTTAAAATGTTGATGAACAAGTATGACAACATCGCACACAATCATCGGAATCGTCAGAGCGAATAAACGTTTAGCGCTTCACGTACCCTTTGCTCCTATTCTGTCTCGAAATTGTGTGTGGGGAATTAATCGCAATAGGTCCGTAACGGACCGTGACATCGGCTGTGAGCAGGTGAAGGAAATTAGTTTCGTAGGGACCATAAATTATACCAGAAAGCATTTTTACATGTAATATACCCTTACACAAAAATAAGGAGATTTTAAGCGAAAATATGTAGATTCCATATTTCGAATCTAATTCGACATTTACGTCAAAATATTAAATAGCACATTTCTTTTCTATTTTCAAGAGAGCATTTTCCTTATTACAAGAGCAACGACGATCGTTGGAAGAATTCCGTTCGGCATAATCTGTCAATAAATCCGCACTTTCGAAAAGGATCTAAAGCACCTCACGGTGCCGGCCATCTCTGGGCGATCGCGAACCGCGGCGATTGCAGACCTCGTCCGCTCGACGTTAACGTCCTGACAGCCGCCGCGCGACAAGTCGCGCAAAACGTTCCCGGCGAATCGCTGAGCAATGAGAATGTCGTCTGGTAAAGTTTCAAAGCTGCAGTTCTTCATCAAGACTCGCGTAAAAAAACAAAACAAATCGTCTCAATATATTAAACGAGCTTTGTTTTAGCGAAAGCACTGAGGTGGAGATTGCGACGGCGAGCATCGCGCAGCCAAATTACGAGGACAACGATAACATTCCTAACGATAACATTTCTAACGATATTACTTCTGTGACGCTCGAGGATTCCGCTGAGCAAATACTAAACGGAGTGAAACGCGAGGTGGAAGTGCAATATCTGGTCCCCATGGCGGTGACTGACGCCGATCACGAGATGAATCAACAGAACCAAGAGATCGCACAAGAAACGGAACTCCAATGTTTCTTCAAGGAAACTGGTAAGAATATTTAAAAAATAATAAGAAGAAGAAATAAAACAAATATAATTTGTAGATTTCCTGCATACGGTGTCCAAAGAAGACGTTGCCGTGGAATGCGGGCTGAGCGAGTACGTAGTCACGGATCTGAATCCGAACGCCATGGGATTAAATCTGGTCGATCCCGATATCATCGAACCGGAAAATCTCTTTGGCGAGGAGTTGAGTTTTCAGTTTTACGAATTGACATCGTCGCAGTTGCAATCCGCTTGACACACGGAAGGCAACAAGATACATTTCGTCGTGATCGATGAGATTCAAATACAGAACGCGCGACCGCGCAGCGACGATGACGATCTGCGTTCGGAAAAAGTTTCGGAGCGAAAAAATTCACAAATAAAATTACCTGTCAATGGCGATCAAGATAATGAGGCAACAACGAGAAGCTGATCTCGTTTTATCGAGAAACTTTTTTGACGATGACAAAAAACATTTGATTATTTTAGTGACGCGATCGCTATAGACAGAATAGAAGTCAATCGATTAATTGATAAAGCTTTTCCGATAAGTAATGAATCAAGCGTGATGTGTAACAAGAACACTTGCGCATGTCTTTTATGAATTTGACGCGGCGAATATTGACAACTGATTGTGGTAATTACCAAAACAACAAACTTTTTAGCATGGTTAAAATGAAGCTCCCGAGATCAACAATGTAATCGCATATTGTCCAACATGTGCCTGGCTAAGTGTGTCTTAAACGAATGTCATTAATCAAATATTTATTAGAATTTCTTCTAGTCTTTTGTGAAACAAGAGTGAATGTATAGGTATGTGTATGTAACGTTTTTTGTATTAGTAAAGAAAGTACAATATATATTTACTATTACTGTGTGTAACTCGTCTCTGACACTTTCATATTCGCGTGTACGAATATGTTCGTTTGGAAGTTTTGGCATAGATACACGCTTCTATACAACAACAATACGAAACAATTATGGAGCGTTTGAATATTTTTTTAATCATAGTCAATCTACGTAAAAACCAACTATGGAATTATTAAATTTGATTACAGAGTTTTAAACAATTTTTTGTTTATTTTTTTAACTTAAAAAAATCTTATGCTCTATGACGAATCTTTTGTTGAATCTGTTGCTTGTTGTTGTTTGTTGATCTCAAATTTTACTGGGGTTGAATCGGTTGCTTTTGACAACTTTTCCATTCTCGCCTTTTTCTTGGCTTCCTTCTTTTTCTTTTTCTCTTCTTTCTCCTTCTGTGCCAGCATCTCTTTGAATTTCTCGTCGTTAGGCGAAATTCTGAAACCAAAGTGCTTCCTAACTTCTTCTATTAGACGTTCCTTATCCTGCTTTGCAGCCTCCAGCTGAGCTTCCTTTTTTGCAATCTTTTCTTGCAACTTGGCTGCCCACTGACCCATTTTTCCCAACCTTTCCTCTATTTCCTCCTCCCTACAAATGCATTCATATGTAAATATCATTGTTATTGTCCTAAATCATCAATGGTAACTCTGAACAAGTAACAGAAACCAATCAACCATATACCTTTTTCTGATCTTTTCAGCCTTTCTTTGTTTTTCCTCTTCCAGTATCTTCCATCTTTCCTGGAGAGACAATGGAAAAGCAACTCTCTCGTATTCTTCAGCATCTTCGATCTCTTCAGGCTTGGGCCAGGCAAATCCAATCGGTTCGTCATTACCTTTCAATCCGTATCTACCCAGCATACGTTTCTTATACCTCACTGTGTTATGATACCAATCCATAGGCGAATCGTAAGGACGCACACCCATCAGCATGTTTCTGTGTTGCGGATTTAATCGGGATTTGTTTTGCTTCCTGGCAATCTCCGCTTGTATCTCTGGATCGTCGTCCATCGACATGTACATGGGCTGCTCGTCGGCAGCAGTTATGTCAGCACTCTCATCTTTCTTTTCTGACGACTCTGTGGTGCTTAATCTCTTAACGAGGATGCCTTGAAGTCGCACATTGCGACGAACAACAACGTCGTAGATCACTCTTAAACTCATCGCGTAAGTTTCCTATCAAATGACACCTGATTTCAGAGTCGATTTAAATTTTAAAGGCACTTACTCCATACCAGTCGAATCGACCGGTCTTTAAAAGGTGCTTTAAGGTTAGAAATCATCACGACCATCGATTATGATTTTCTCGGTGATGGCCTGCTGCTGGAGATGGCTGTGCATGTCTGTAATATCGATACAGCACATGTAGTGCCACACGTTGACATGGCTATGTAGTTGTCAATGTGCTCCACCGTGGATGTAGCGCTGGCGAACATTTTTCTTAGAGTGTGTACACAAAAATCTTGTGGCAGCTCTAGACAGAGATGTTGTCAGTGACTAAAACGTATTGCTACACATACGTACACATATACACATACAACACACACACACAGTTACTCGAAGAATGACATTTAAAACTTATAACTGAGAACAGGACGGAAACAAACAGACTACACGGAAAGGTAATACGTGGTGACAGCGTGTGTTGTATGAGTTAAGCAAGTAGAGAACAGCGTCGAGAAAAAGCAGCCCGACGAAAACGTCAGCGATGGATCTCAATAACGATCTGGACCAACACTTGCTACACCAGTTCAGTTGTCTAGGCACCACGGACAAAGATGATTTGGTGAAACAGCTGCAGAAACTGCTCGCTGGTAGCCATCTGAATGAAGCCACCGCCGAATTCTTCTTGGACATGAACAATTGGTAGGTTGTTTCACTTTCTGAGCGTTTCGGTGTCATACATTTTTCCACGCATATAACCTACCTATCGTCATGTTCACCCCCTTCACCCCGCGAGGAGATAAGGTTTTCATTTTTGTTCTTTTAATTTTTTCTTCAACCTGATAATAGTCGCGTGGAATAATTATAATCTCGGTGATCTGAGCAGATTGTGATTTATGAAAAAATAATTTTCTTATTTATTATAAATACACTGTTTTTTAAACAAGACATAACCTGTGGGAACTTGATAGAACCTGCACAGACCTGTACAAACAAGTGATGTCTTGTTCCTGTGATGGAATTTAAAGACTGACATGATGCAATGTCAAACTTTATGAGTATTTTGGTTCAAGACATAGTATTGTTTTATTTTTTATTCTTTAATGTTTCTTTTAAAAAATATCTTTGTTGTTTTTAATTTGTATGCAATAATTGTTTCTTCTCAGTTAGTATTTAATAAAGAATCACATGTATGTATATGATTACATTTTAATTATATTTAACATTGTTGTCCTTGAGTTTGCATTTCTTATTATCTGCAGAGAATAAAACAAAACTAGACTCTTTTTTATATAACTTCCTGTCACTCAGAGCCATAAATAAGAAATCTTTTGTCTTTTAAAATCTAAAATGTATATTGCAATGGAATTTCTCTTCTCCACAGGAATTTGCAAGCAGCAATTTGCAGCTATATAGATTTTGAGTCACCTAAAAGTTTTTGTATGACATTACTATGTGATAGTACTATTGGTGAGGGAGAAGCTGTGACACCTGACACAAACTTTTTGAAGTCATGGCGTGTGCAGAACAGTGGCACAGAAGCTTGGCCAAAAGGAGTTTTTTTGGATTTTGTTAGTGGTATGTTTATGGGTCGAGCACGAGTACCAGTGCCACCACTGGCTCCCAAAGAAACTACAGAAATAAGTGTATCATTAAAAAGTCCATCTGAGAATGGTGTCTATCAAAGTAAATGGAGAATGGCAGTCCAATATGAAGATCCTTCTCCAGTGTACTTTGGTGGTAAGTCAGCTATTAATTTGATTGAAAATCGACAGCATTTGTCAGGACAAGCAGAAAAATGTTTTTTTCTTATAGATGTTATCTGGGTGATCATAGCTGTGAGTGAAAGCGGCACATTGGCAGTTACTCAACAACTACATCGGTTAAGTACACAGTCTAACGATGTACAGATGTGCTAGCCTTTGACGTACAAAACTTTTCAGTAATAAAATATTACGGAAATTTTGCATTATTTCTTCATATTGTATTTTGGATCAAATATTATTTCTAAATTGTGCATAAAATGTTTTTCTTTTCACAATGGAGTTTGCATCGCTCCTGCACCTCATAGGAAGATTGCAATCGGATAAACCTGGCCACATTTGTGTATTGAAAAAACTCAGAATGTAAAATTTATTTTTTAAAATGTATTTTGGAAAATATATTTGTACTAAAGTTTTATTTGAATCCTTTTTTTTTTCTATCGAAAAAAAAGTTACACAATGCAGAAATCGTTATCACTTTTGATGTTTGTTCTCTATTTCTTGGCCGCAAACTTTACATGAAAATGAATTGAATTTGCAAACGTACATACGCATTTTCTATGGATCATATTTATTGTTAGTCATGTATCATACTTAGGAAGTGATTGTACAAGGCCTTTCCGTAATCGTCCAAATTTATCGATAACATTGCGCGTAATACTTTTACTGAAATAATATTTGTATGATGTAAAAGAGCTGAAGGATAGAAGTGCGATAAGTTTATCGACCTATGTTTGACGAGTACGTTTTCTTTCATTCTAAAGTGTAAAATACCTGTACGTTTTCCGAACAGAACTTTCGAATAATCGTATGTGTGTGTGAGCATATATTTCATATATATATATATACATATATACACAATTTTATATATATATGAAATTATGTGAGAGATACTTAGATTTATATATATATATTAAGAAAAATTTTATTATATATAGGTATTAAGAAAATTTTTATTAGAATGTAATGTCTAAAGTATATACAGAGTATAGTTACAGAATTAGTAGAATTTATGAAATATGTGTATTCGAATTTTTAACAAAAAAAAAAAGATCAAGGATATTAAACAATACGCTAAATTTTCACATTAGTTTTAAGTTGAAAGAGAATATATAATTGAAGCGATATATAGACTATATGACATTTAATTATCTAAATACCTGAGATTACAGGAATATTACTTTATGAAAATTCTATTACAGCTTACATTTAATTAAGTACGTCACAAAATAAGGAAAATCAATGTCATCTTGTCATTCGCATTCATATATTACAGAGGTAAACATGTAAATTGTATACTTTTAGTTATGCTCGCACAGATTTCTTTCCTTATTCGAGGGGAACGACGATAGTCGTGATAATATAAAAAAGTACAAGGTGCAACTTATAACCATATTGTAAAGAGTAGAACTCAGACCGCCATTTTCATATAGATTTTGGGGTACGGTTTATAATCAGTCAATTCGAAATCTTCAGCAACAAAATCGTCAATATCTTTAACTTCTCTACGTATCTTTAATTTAGGAAATTCTCGCGGTTCACGTTCTATCTGTTCCTTAAGAGCATTTATATGATTAACATAGACGTGACAGTCTCCCATTGTATGTACAAATTCTCCTGGCTGAAAATAAAAAGAAGTAAAAACAAAGATTGCCATGGGATTTACTCTCTCAATTTGTAGTGTCTCAAACTCTCACCTTCAAACCGGTGACATGAGCGATCATGTAAGTCAGCAAGGAATATGACGCTATGTTAAACGGTACTCCTACACCCATATCCGCGCTTCTTTGATAAAGCAACACGGACAGTTCCCCATTGCTCACGTAAAACTGAACGAAACAGTGACAGGGTGGCAATGCCATCTTCGGAATGTCGATTGGGTTCCAAGCGGTCATTATTATACGCCTGTCGTTTGGAGAATGTTTAATCTTGTGAATAACTTCTTTCAGTTGATCTATTCCTGAAAACAATACATATCTTTTGTAAGTTCTACAACAAAATAAGACAAATCTATATATTTAAAGAATGCAATTTTATAAAACGAAGTACCTTGTCCTGTGTAATCTGTGTCCATGTCCTTGTACTCAGCACCAAAATGTCTCCACTGGAAACCAAATCCAGGAAGGCCCGTGAACCATTCTCATCCCAAATATGAACATTTTTGGCTGCTAGTTCCTTAGAATTTGTTGAGCCTTTGATAAACCAGAGTAACTCTTCAACTACTGCTCGCCAAAATATCCTTTTAGTTGTCAATAATGGAAAAACATCTGCAGAGAAACAGTTTTCTTATTTGCAACAATCTCTTATAAAAAAGAAGAAAGAAGCATCACAACTTGTTTGTTCGAGACTTTATGTCAAGATAATTTTACAGAAGAGTAAAAAAGTAGCAAAGAAAACTACACATAGATCAAACAATTTTTACAACAAAGATGTTCTTTAATCAAAAATTAAACTTCTTAATGCATGCACACACACACAAATCTTAAAGATAATATAGAAAATAATAAATATAGATAATATAGATCGTTGAAGATAAATATAGATAATATAAAATTTGTAAGAAGAGATATAAAAGAATATAAAAGAAAGAGATATGTAAAAAAAACTACAAAAAAATATCTTTACTGTTTCGCAATTCGAATCGCATTTGTTGGCCAAAAGTTGAGAGCGTATTGACTTCTGTACGATTGCTTTTCTGCGTTCCGCTTTTGATGATTTTCTCGACAAGTCGTAAATATTGATATTCTTCATGTTCTTTGATTGTTTGATCCTTTTTATCCGTTTCATGATAATTTTGCATCGCTAATTCTGACGATTCTATACCGTTACTCGACATATTTTCTTTTTATAGAGATAAATTAGATTAGAAAATTGTTCAGAAAAAACTAACTTAACTTTTCTTGCTTATATTTCAGTTGTTAACGTTGGTTTTAGCATTTATAAACGTACTTATATACGCGACAACACGCGGGAAACTGTGCAGAGCATGGCCATTTTCAACCGTAATTTTCAAACAAGATAATAAGTTCCAAAAGCAAGAGCCAATCATGTTAGATTTTTAGAAAGCAGCTTGTTCCATGATGTAAAAAGGTGTATCATTGACGTATTTATTCAAGTTATTGTCTTAAATAGAACGCGTAATTAATTGTCTTCTAACATCATTAATTACTACCAGAAGAATGCCTGAGAGCAATCAATCCGAACCGGCTTATATTTCCATTTTTTAGTTTGAATCTTTGCTAAATCGGAGTATTTTTAGCGAAGATATCAAC
>QVNV01000187.1:0-20634 GCA_014825455.1 Pseudomyrmex pallidus | reverse complement strand
AAGCTCTCTCCGAAAAATCGACTCCAGAATTTTTCAAACATCTTCAATAAAACTCAATTCAATTCGGGACACTCTGTATAACGCCTCTGTGCGTTTTTTTCATATTGTATCTTGTACTATATAATTGTGCTGCAACATATTTTGTGTACGATCTATATTTTTTTGCTGCATCTTTGATATATCTTCAAGAATTTTCTACTCAATTCGTAGCGATAATAATGTATTTTGTACTTTTTTTTTTTTTTTTTTGTAAGTTTTACGATCACCATATCCCGTTTCGAGGACATATTTGATCATTTGTAACTTTTTTCTTTCGATGTACACGTTCCGCGTATTCTCTCGATGATATTTCCGGGCAGATCAATCAGATGAACTCTCGGTGAAGAGACCAACTGTTGTAAATCCTATAAAAGAAGGCGATGTGTATCTTATACATTTTTCTACTGACCTACTTAAATAATAAAAAAAAAGAATCTATCGTTATTTACTCGATTGAATCGTATATTAATTAAAAAAAAAAAAAAAATAGCGCGCGTGCCTATATATTATTTATGTAATTTACGCTCGGAAAAACTTACTATACTGTACAAATTTTGAGTTGATTTAATCTAGGCGCTCTATTAACAAAGAAAAAGATATATTTAATATATATACGTACGTTTTTAAGATCAGATCTTAGTGTAACAAAGCAACGACATAGAAATATCAAATAAAGATATATATATATATATAATACACATATATATTATAATCAGAAGATGTGTAATCTTCAAATTTGTTTTTTTGTTTCTTGACTATTTCGTTCACGAATCGCCATTTACATCGAATGTGAATGTAAAAAGTGATGTCGCGTTATATGTACGCATTATATTGGTAACGTGGTTTATTATACATATACACAGACACACACACACACGTATATATAATAGAATATAACAAAGTATAAATAATATAGAAAAGTAGACATAAAAAAAGTGCACAATATATTTTTATATGTGTAAAACCAATATGAACTTACATATATATTACACTTATCAGACGTTACAGAAACGTCGGGATACGTCGAATAAATTCGAAGAATGTTTGCTTTGAGATGGTTTTTTCTTAATACATATATCGGAAAGATAACACGTCCTTCTAATTTTTCAAATTTTCTTTCTTCTGTTTTCTCAAAAAACCTTTTTTCAGATAGATAGACTTTTGTGTTATCGGTTGCTTGTGGAAACTGGAATACTATCTAAGCGAGACAAGTTAGAAAAACAAAATGCTTTTGATCCCATTATGAGGTTTAAATCGTTTTACCGCACGTGTTACAAGCGCATAACGCATGGTTTTAGGTTTTACATTACACAAATCATCGCGCAGACAAAATAGATAGCTGCGCAACGAAACGTTAACGATAACTACCTATATAAATTGTCGTTACAAGTTTACAGAACAAGATAATGGGAATTTTATCACGAAATCTTTTCGGCATCGGTCCGACGTATCGCTGTTTAACGTCGTTATAATCTAGCAATATATTGGTGTAACGTCTGTATTGGAATATCGGAGGAGATACGTGTCATGAGCAGAAAAATACATGTCCGAGCAAAACTCAGAAGCGCGTATCCAGGTGTTTCTGTACACGTCGTTAGATTAAATGTGCACACACACACACAGGCTTATGACGCTTCGTCACTTGATTCACAAACAGCTATATTATCGAATCAGAGAAAGGCGCGTCGGAAGTGAAAAAATTGCAAGTCGTAGGACCATAATTCTCTGTACATATGTACGTGCATCGCATGCGACAGGATTCACCTGGCACGTGTATCAGGAAGTTTCCATGCGCTCAACTTCCGTTTCTTAAAAAACCGAGTTAACTGTAATAAGTGAGGATATTTTCTATCAATTTTTTTTTGTTGCAGTTAGGATATAGAAATTCTTATTTTCTATACTGAACAGTATGAAAGAAAAAAATGTGCGTGTATGTATGATCGCGGGAAATGTCAGATATAATTTTGCGAAAGAAATAAAGAAACAATGAAAATTAATTATAAGAGTACGTTTTTAATCTTATCCATACTTCTCTTAGACGAAAAAAAAAACTTAATTTACAATAAAATGTGTATAAAATAAAAAGATGTGATCTTTCATTGGCTTGAGAGAGTTGATGTTTCTATATTACTAAATACCGTGCTTGTTTTTGTTTTCTTTGGAAAAAGATTTGGGGATTTATCAGAAATATATAAAACTAATTTTGATGCATTTATTTATGTATTTACTTTTCAAAAAACAAACTGATTAATAATTGCGACATCATGCGTTGCTTGTGTTCTATTCATAAAACAATTTGTTTATTCATCGCCTAAACGCAATCGCTGATTCAGCAAGAACTAAATGAGGGATTGCATTTTCCATATAGAAGACAATTTTCAAATAGAGAGTATCAATTGAGCTAAAAAAAATTACACGATTACATATAAATCTTTGTACATTTTTGACTTGCGCTTATCTTTTCATTTTCTGATGTTTCATTTATGGCGCACGATGTGTACAGACTTTTCAGACCTTGGGTTCTTTTGATTTCTTCTTTTTCTTTTTTTTCTTCGGCTCGCCAAATGATTGCTCGTGTTGTGAATCCATTGTCTCTTCCATTGTAGTATCTTGCTCTGTGCTCTCCGATAATAAGGAAGAGTCTATTTCTTCGTGTGACTTTTCTTGTACAGAAGATTCACCCGCTGAACTGTGCTTCCTTTTTTTCATTTTTTTTGGTGACAAAAACAACGATTCTGAACTATCTTCTATTTTCTTCTTTTTCGATGCACCATCCGACTTTTCTTGCGTACTACTACTACTAGACGACTCTCCTACGAGCTCCAAACTATGTTTCTTTTTCTTTTTTGGTTTGGACAACGATACATCTGCTTCTTCTTCTTCTTCTTCTTCTTTTATCTTTGCTTGCATGCCAGAGGACTCGCCTGCGTCTGATGCACGCTCCAAACTATGTTTCTTCTTCTTTTTTGTTTTAGACGACACATCAGCGTCTTCTTTTACCTTTACTTGCATGCCAGAGGATTCGCCTGCGTCTGATGCACGCTCTAAACTATGTTTCTTTTTCTTTTTTGTTTTGGACGACACATCAGCTTCTTCTTTTATCTCTACTTGTGAGCCAGAGGACTCGCCTGAGTCTGATGCACGCTCCAAACTGTGTTTCTTCTTCTTCTTTGCTTTGGATGACACATCTTCTTCTTCTTCTTCTTTTACCCTTACTTGCGTGCCTGAGGACTCGCCTGTACTTGATGCAAGCTCCAAACTGTGTTTCTTATTTTTCTTTTTTTTCTCTTTTGTTTTCTGTTCGTCTGTTGTTGATTCAAGCTTTATCGGCAGAGTTGAATCAACAGACACAGAATACTGTGAATGTTCTTGTTTAGAACGATACGGCTCGAATTTCGCTTTTACTTTGGCAGTGCCGCTTAACTTTGTATGACGTGTCTTGCCTAACCATCTTAGTCGGCTCTCCAATTTCTCTAAGTGTTCCAATCCAAGTTCGTGGGACGTTCCTTCCCCCAACGCGTCGACTCTCGTGGCCAGAGACGCTTTTGCTGCCAACATCCTGGACGCCTTGCCTTTAAGCTTAACAGACGCCGACGTAACGAAACGTGCGTGATAGATCAATCCGTACTTGGGCGTCTTCTTTCCCGCTTTAAGCGCACGGAAAAGCGCCTTCTCCGCGCCAAGAATCTGCAAAGTGGACGCTGGATGTTTGGCGAGATTCTTCAGCGAACCAGCCTTCGAAATCAGACGTGCGCCGACAATATCGCCAACGAGAATCGTTAAATTTGGCGCTAAGATCATCATTCTCTTTGTTAAGTATTGTTTCAAATCGGATCGGTACTGATCGAGTTCTAATATTTCGCCACACAAGATCTTCATGTGATCGGCATCGTATTCTGTGATCTCAGATCCCATAGAAGTCTCGGCGGCTTCTTTTACTTCTTTTATAAGATCCTCCGTAAGGAAGTCCGATAGGTCGCACATAGTCACATTGTCGCGCAAACCCATAACTTTCATCGTCTTTATATATTGCATATTATCCTTCAATATCTTACCAAGCTCGGGGAAGTGCCATCCAAACCACTCGCGTGCTCTCATCATATAATTGTTTATTTGCTTATCCAGATCGTCGAGTACGCATATCGACTGTATCACCATGGTGTCGACTTTTTCGGAGGAAAACTTTATCTTATATCTTGATAAACTATGTGCTAAACCTAATCTCATTGCTGTCAACTCCTTCTCAGTTACGTTACCCAAAAAACTTTCCAGTTGAGACCTAATACATCTCATTAACTCCTGGATCGATGAGGTGGCAATGCAGGAGAAATTTAGTTTTTCTGCGATGGATTTGCCCAGTTTTATATCGGCAACCGCCAGTTTTTGTTTCTCAGACTCTAGACAACATTTTCTAAGAGTCTTTTTCAACAACTTGGATAATTGACCATTCAAAAGATCTTTGCTAGCAGCTAAAGCTTCGGTAGTATTGTCAAATCTTTCAAAATGCTGTAACTTTACTCTGTAAAAAATTAGAGTATTGAATAAATTGTAATGATTGAATAATAATCACTCATGTAAAATAAAAAAAAATAACTAAATACAGTAAACCAAACAAAAAACTTTCAATTAAGTAAAACAATTTCATCTTTCTTTAAAAAAATACAATTTAAATTTTAGGCAAGCAAGTTTTAAGCGTTAATCCATTTAAAATGATATTAATAGCTTTTTTTTGTATAAGCATCTGACTACTAAAATAGGCTTGGATAATTTTGATTATACACAGATATACAAGATATGCTTGTAACAACAGATGCTGCATCTAATGCTCTTATTAATTCTTTTAGATATAAATAAATTTTAAATTTAAAATAACTTATAACATTTTGAATGCAGTTCCAGGAATCTGTTTACGATTACATATCAAAAAAGCAAATAAAATAATATTTACATTTCTTTAGCAGCTTCTGGAGTCTCGAAATCCAAATACAAATTTTCTGTTTTTTTGAGTTTTTCTTCATTACCCAGAAACTGAAAACACAGAAAAAAACTTCTTTATTTCATCCAATACACGCGACAAACAAAAATGTACACACGCTACTTGGTACGTTCGCAGTACAAATTGACCACGTGGTCTTCGACCGAGATCACATTAGTTTTAAATTAACGAACGTTGTAACGAACATTGTTGTATTTTAATTATCAACGGACGTGTTAATTACGTGTGTGAACAGTCGCATTTGCTTCACTATTACGCAAACAACGGATGTTGAATTAAAATTTTAACGCAGGTTTATGATCTCGGCCATAACCAACGCGGTACCGCTACGTAGCACGTGATAAATGTTAGGTTAAATGTTTTTATAATCGTGATTTATACCTTAAAGATCGCGAATCCCGCCGCTGTTTCAAGAAGCACCAACATGCTTGCACGATTTTTACGATCTCTCGCTCGTGATAATTATTTTCATTCAACTTTTAAGCCAACATTAATAACCTCAATCTATTTTCAACCGGTTCAGCAATGCCGCGATTTCAAGCTATATAGACCGCCCCCAAGAGATCAGAAACAGGAAAATTCTCTAGTGGAGAATTGCAGTCGCTCGTCAACTACTCACAGATGCAAAATCCCTACCACGCGGTGAAAATTTCGATCTCGCAGTAGCAATGCTCACAAAATCGATTGTATTGGTCGATTGGCCGACAGACAAATACGATTGGTGAGTCTCCGCATGTGTTGCGATCACTGAACTATATATCCTATGATTGATTTTCGAACATTAAGGCCATCACACACAAAATTACTGAAGGCCGTAAGACGTAACCTTAAGATTATTGACCAATCACGTCTTACGTCCGAAAATAGTGGGGATATAGGATACATTCTGATTGGTCAATTTTCTTACGTCTTACGTTCTTAATTAATTTTGTGTGTGATGGCCTTTATCCAATTGTACATACGTACAAGACTTTTTGCCCCTGGCCCCTCTGTCCTTTAAATCTGTATGTGACATAAAGCAACCAGATGTTCACAGGTTAGATCGGGTTTAAATAGTCAGCTGTTCTTGAAAAGGTACATTACGTAATCTTAAAATACAATAAATGTATTATTGTGACGTGTGTGTTACAATAATACGCGTGATAAGAAATAGCGTTTTTCTTTTGTAACATCTTTTGATTGTGACATTGGTTTTGTTTTGATGTATATACACGCGAAAATGGACGTTTATCGTAATCAGAGCGTTGACAACGAAATTGAGATGTTGACAATCGATATTTAATAAAGAAATTTATTTCGACAACTAAAATCTATATAAATATATCGTTTTTCGTAGAAAATGGGAGGTCACGATCATCAGCCGTACAAGATACCCAGTCCCGACGTTTACAAATGGGAGGATGTGCCTGAATTGCGACGTGTTCAGGAGAAGTTAGCCAAGAAAGGACTGAAGGATCCGTGGCTGAGAAATCACGTTTGGCGTTATAAAATAGGAAGCGACACACCTTTCAAACGCGGTCTTATAACTTTGACCAGAGGTTGGAAACTCGGCGTGCCAGCATTTTTGATAACTATAGCCATCGAACAATATTTCGGTATTGACTACAAGGGTGGGCACAAACATCACGATGAAGGCCATCATTAACACACACTTGGACATTAACGTCTTGTGGTAAATAGTAGAAATATGTCATTGTCAAAGACTATGTTACAAAGATACATCATAAACTTAAGTGTGACCTAAGTTTTATGAAGAAAATAAACATTATAATGTATAGAGATTTCTATATAGATACATGTTCCTTTTTGCTGTGAGAGGCATTTGTGTTTCTCAATATAATGTATGGATATAAAATTGATTTATTAAAAGCACTTTTATAAATTAAATATTACAGACTGTGTGTGATATAGGAAGGTCAGTTTTTTGATTTATAATTTGTTTAATTATGTATGTGTATCTTTATGATTACATAAAAAATCTCTTATCTAATAATGACTTATTGCAAAGATTTCTCTTTACATTACATGTAATAAGTATCACGAACAATTGCGACACCAGAACTGTTGCAACACAGGCGAGACTGTAAGAATTGTACAACGCCAGGAAAAACGCAAACACGGTAATTTCGAATGTTGCCAGCAACCATTCATTTCCATAGAGTACCACTCTGCTAAAGGAGTAATTGTTATCTACAAAGAAGTTTAAAGTTGTTTAACTCGTACTGTCAATGTGTTTACTTGTGAAGATGTATGTAATCTTCATTACCGATATAGAAGATGGATTTATCTTTGGCATCTACGAGAAATATATCGCAAAGTTTCTCTAACATATGTTGCTCTTTGATTATGTAATCTTCGTTTTTCGAGCAATGATCCAGAAACTGAGTTAGAAACAATTTCATCTTCGATCTGGTTTCGGATAATTGTTCCCAGTTCGTGGAAGACGCGTCGCTTTCTTTCAAAACATTGATACTTCCCTAAAAAAAATTCACACATAACATTAAATATATATATATAAATAAAGAATAAATAATTGCGATTAGTAACCGATATTTTGAACTTTATTAATGCGGTTTTGCGTACGTGATCTTTTTGTTTCACAAGTTCGTCGTAAAGAGATTTGAACGACTGCGTCAACGACACTATAAAAGTCTGATCGGTCGTGCCAGGTACGAGACCTCTGTGCGCGCACAAGTTGTCTTCCTCTTTCTTCAGATCATTGATCAAAGTAGGAAGATCAGTGTCTGCGAATCCGTGTACTGATCTACATCACAATAAGTAAATAACAAAAGTAAGTAACGCTAGTATCATCGCGTTCGTTATAATTTTGCGTGGCGCGAGTACTTGGAAAAAAAAAAAAAAAGATTTTACCGTCCGTGGATGTAAAATCCGTAATAATCGTGCGCCAGAACGAACACGCTGATGTTCGCGATCGAGCACAGATCCACGAACTTCTGCAGTCTGTTTCGAACGTATCTTTCGTAAAACGTGATGCGGATCAACCATTGCGCGAAATACACGGACACGTAGACGAACGTGCTGATCGCGTATCGCAATGTGAAATTCGTCTTTTCTTCGGTGAATTTGCTGGATTCCGGCACCGCCAACATCCACGACTCTAAGTCGAATATCTGAAATATAACGATAAGTCTCGGTGAACAATTTTTTGTTCTTGTAACATGAAGAAAAAAAAATTATATTTTTTTTCGCGTGAAAGACCTGCAAGATGCACAGAGTGTAGATCGATTGCAATGCCACGTTTATTCTCCTTCTGGTTTGCAACTTGCACCATTCGTTCGCGACGAAGTACGTTCTCCAAATGCTAATTGGAAAACTGTGCACGTGCTCGCTCGTCTCCTGTAGAGGAGATCTCGCGAGCGAGTAGACGGAAGAAAATTTCGGCATTTCGTATTTGTCGAACGAGGACTTGAACGCTTCGCTCGGGCTCGCGTTCCTGCTCGTCCGATGCGATCGTTTCTTCCGTTTGAACGCGATCATGTCGGACGTTATTCTCGACGATCTGTTCTCGTCTGAAAACCTGTTGGAATACAATTTTCGCAGGGAAGTGTGCGGCGAGTCGTACTTCGGTTGACTGTGCGTCGTTCTCACTTGTTCCCAATCGATGAAAAATACGCTCAGGCTCCAATGCTGATAGACGAATCCCATCATCTCTACAATCTGAATTGAATCTTCTATGTACAATATTATTTTATTCTTATTTTATTGTAATTCGATTAACTGGTTTTAATAAAAAAAGCTCTTACGCGCCCCATTTTTACACTCACTTTAAAGCCGAACGCTACGTTTATGTACGTTCGGATGTTACTCTCGGTGTTCTCGTCGGGCAGCAGAACGTACGGTACAGTTTGGCCCTTGTAAAAAGCGAATAGATACACGCACACGCCGATGCACACGAAAGAAATTACACTCCCAACCGCGCCCATCGCGTAAATCAAAAACCACAGCAAAACCGTGATGCTCAGATTGCTGTTGCGATTCCGCTTATAATAATTCCACGCTCTGACGCCGGAAATTATCAGAGCCATTCCCGTCAGTACTCCGATAGTTATCTGAAATAATTTGTAAAAAATATTTCAATATTTGCAAAAAAAAAAAACAAATTCAGGCGTAAAGAATATTTTCAACTGTTGGTTTTACCTCAACGTTGTAATCTACATCGTTATCTTTCAACGTGAACGTAACTTTGTAATCTATCACAATGTCGGAAGTATCGTGCAAATTTTGTTGCGTCAACTCGTCGTACTCGACGATTAGAAGAGGCGCAAAAATTCTGCCGTGATCTTTTCCATTCCGAACGTTCACTCTGAAAAAAACAAATTTCTGTTGCCTTCCCCACATTGCGCAGAAGAAGATAACACAAGCGAACTTACAAGACCGTCAGAGATTTCATGTATCGAAGCACGGAGAGTTCCGATGCTCTCGTGAATCGACTGCTCGCGGATGTGGACAACGCCTTGAAGCCGCTGACATTGTCGACCAAAAAGAACTTTCGCACCAGCTGCTGGTGCGAGATTTCCTCGACATTCTGCGGAACAAACAAACACGCAAGGTTTTTTATTTGATTCATTACTAATAATTGTCATATAAAAGTGCAATTGATTTACCTCGTGATTTGTTGATCTCACGATCACAGGCAACGCGTGTATAAAGGACTTGTTGTCTTCCTTGAACGCCAAATAAGGAGACAGCAGTTCCACTTGCGCGTTCAACAGTTCGGCGGACGTGGTTCTGCATTTTCTGCTTAAATTCACACCAAACCTCACGTTCCTCAGAAGTTGACACGGCAGAGCCGGTCTGCCAACGGACAGGAATTCACCGTTCAATGCAAATCTCGCGATCGCAAAATCGAGAATGCTACTCTGCAAAGAATACACAACAGAACGGGCAAATAAATTTCTACAAAACAGTCAACAATCGTCGTGCGCGTTTGTATGTATACCGTACATTATCTTCTCTTCTGAGGCTGTATCTCTGCGATAGTTTTGTATTATTCATTACCGCCACGGTGTCCTGTCTGTTGTAAAACAACCATACAGGCGCCCTGGGCGTGTGCATGAAAAACATGCACGCCACGCTGTCGGTATAAAGAGTCAAGGCGCATATATTCGACAAATGTTCACACGCCGTTTTATTTTTTCTCTGGAAAAATTTTTTTTATGCGCATAAATGTATAAACTTGTCATATTCTGATATTTTACATATATATTTGTCAAGTTTCATACTCCAATGAAAGGGTTAAACTACATTCTACGATCACATATTATTTTAACACGTTAAACAAATTACTCTGTTAGCTTTTTGCTTTTTAATTTATATACCTTGCACAGGTATACCGCTACTTGCAATTCGCTCCTCAAGTAATAACTGTCGACATTCTCACTTTTGAACTTCATCAAGTACGTGCCTCTGATGTCGGCCCAGTCAGCTACGTCGTCCTTGCGCAGACAATAATTTTGCAATCTTACGTGCGTCGCGCTCGGACACGCGCAATTAACGTGTCCGTTGTACGGACGGGTGTCGCAAGGCAAACATTTGGTACAATCGGAAGACGGATACGTGCCTTGCACACACGTCACGCATAACACAGTATCCAATGGAACACCGTTTATATTTCTGTCGACTGAATAAGATATTTTTTTTTTTTTTTAAATAAGTTTTATACTTGGCGGCAAGAGATATAAGTTTTGCTTAAAAAACAATTATTGCATTAGGTATTGTTTATCCGAGAAAATTGAATCTTGTGAAAACAATTACGTTGTATTTGATCCGAGGAACATCTGCACGTTGAATTTGCGCGCAGAATGCAATCTTTTCCATCGGCGGTCGCGGTCATATCGTAATCGCAGGCGACGCAAAGTGGATTGCCGTTTTCGAGACCGATCGTTTTGCTGAATTCGTCGCACACGCATCCGAGATCTGAGCAATCAGCGGCGATCATCAGAAATACGCAATAAAAAGAAAAGGATTGTTGAGATAAACTTACGATTTGCAGCCGGTACGAGATTCTCGCTGGCGTCGCAACGCGAACAAGATAACGACACGGTGTCGAAATACTCGTCGTATTTGCACGAGTTGGGCTCCCGGTACTCGAGTACCTCATTGTTCGCGTTGAACGCGCTCGCGAACGACGTAAAAACGATCGCGATCATCATTGTTAGATGATCGCGGCTACTTTGTGGGCGATTCATGTTTGTTTTCGCATCGGCCGACGCGCGCGTTGCCATGTCAACGTGTTTCCCATGTCGGAACACGGCGGAAGTTAACCGGACCACCCGGTATGTCACGATTTCACCGGGTGTTCACGAGTAGCGCACGGTTTCCACGGCAATTCGAACCATCGATAGGCAGCGGGGATAAGTAGGGATGGAGAATGATGACGTGCGGAGAGCGGGAAATAATTCGAGCGTCGCGACGGCCGTGGGAGTCGCGCCGCTACTTCCGAGGAAACAGCATCCTGAGGGATAACTCGTGACGATTATCGTTTTTAGGTAAGGGCGCCTCGATTTTCGCGCCGCAAATTGTAATACCCCGGAGAAAATCGATCGCGATCGTTGTCATTGCGATCGCGCACACGGTTGTTGATAGTGCGCGAATAATATATGCCTTCCTGTTGCGTGGATCTGTCGTGGAATTTTATTTCTTATTCAGTGCTTTGTACATACGCACTGTGGTGTAATTGATTTATATATTCGCGCACGATCCAGAACAATTTTTTGTACACGTGGATTTTTCATTTTTGAGGTACATTTTTATGCTATTTTATTACTGCGATTTTTTTTGTGTGCAAGGTGTCGCATCTGAAATTTACAAGCATTGAGACATTTACAGATCGCGATATTTAGACAGAGAAAAAATAGATTCTTAAATCGCGTAAAAATTCTCATCTCAAAACGTTTTTTTCCGGAAAAAAATCAAGCGGCAGAAATCCTTTTTGCGGGAAAATTCTTAGCAATCGAATTTATTGCGTTTTGTACAATATTTTATTGCATAACGGAGAGAATTTCATCGCGACGCGATGTATCGTTTGCATAGTGAATGCGAGATTAATATAACATTCATTGTATGCCACTTGTGTTCTCAATTGGTCAGCGTCGTCAATGCAACGCTGAAAGATACGTGTCATGTATCGCGTATCGATCATTACGAAATCATTAATTACGCGATGTTTAGGGTGCGCCATAATTAAATCGTACGCACATATACCGTTTATTTATATTGCGCCGCAAAACCGTAGTGTCGATTATGCGCGGCCAGGATTACTATTTTGTAATTGATATCATCGTTTTTAAGTTGCCCACCAGCTAAATTTGGCGAACTTACGCAACGACAGCGAGAGAGAGAGAGAGAGAGAGAGAGAACAAACGCGGTCCGACACCATGAGTATCGGACTTTTCACTGGCTAAAAATTCTATTATATACAATTGCGCGATTTCTCTGTAAAAAAAAATTTGCAGAAAAATCAAGAACATTATTTTAAGACGTTCGCGCGTGGAATATGTAAAACGCTCTAAAAGAATTTATTAGCCGATTTAACATCTCAGATCTAGAGAGACAGAATAAAAAATATTTTATTAATTATTTGATTATTCGATTATTTACAAAAATATTATATACATAAATACTTCTTTATTTTCTTATTACGCCAATCGAGTCCTACGCGAAACGTGCGTTACGGGGGACATTCGATATCCCGCGCATAATATAATTGACGCGCGTCGCAATTTGCGGCGCGATTTATTTAAATCCGCCGACGAATTCGGAGTTAAATAACGTGTGTACGGCGTGGATATTTGACGGTTTCGCGTGTATGAGTCAGAATCTAAAACAGTTGGCATTATATCTATCGCGAGTCAAACGCGTTACCGCATTTGTGCGCGGCCACACGTCTGGCTTGTCGCCGATCTGTTTCACTGCCACCGTGGACACTGTTTTCCACGGCGACGGTGTCGCGTAAAACGCGTCTTTAAACTAGGTCCTGGGACAATTCATCTATCGCCACATATCGTCCCACTAATAGCGCGGGCCAAATTTTTGCGTGTATCGTCTGTAGTTATGTCGGTTTAACGGCGTCGTAATTCCGACGGTCGTGAGCGTACAGTCTTGATCGAAAGTGATCGCGACCGAAATTCAAATGTGTTCAGTGTGTCCTTTGTTTGTTTTGCAAATTACAAATTATTAATTTTTAAAATAAAAGTATAGTCTTGTGTGTGTATAAAACGACATCTCGTCAAATCTCTTTGATTCGTGCCTGTCGTGACTCACGCGCATTCTGTGTCACAACAATTGCGATTTTATTTTTAACGTCTTCTCTATTGCTACATATTCATCTGTCATTGGCCGAAAAACTGTCCGAGGTGTAGTAACAATAGATACCTGATTCTTCGCAGCAAGACCGACTCGTGTTGTTTTATTATTTGTGGAATAATCGAGAATCTTGACCTTATTTCATTTTCCACTATATTTTTTATATTATTTAAACTTTTTGATTATAATAATTTTTTTTTTTAATTTTATTATAAATATAAAATTTTTTTATATTTACATTTTAAATTGTGATCTATTTCTTTCATTAAAGTTTTGAATAGAGAGGTAGACACAATACAACTGTTTCTCTCTTTCTCTCTCATATATGCGACTCTTTGCTGAATGATTACGTTACTCGAATCGTACAAACACGATGACTATACACCGCGTGTATAGTACGGGACGCCAGAGGGATGCATGAACGAACGATTGAGTAACGAGCCGATAGTTTCCAAATCGTAGCCACTTTCCAAAGCGAATGCTCTCGCCAGACGCGCGTACACGCCAATTAAGTCGAGGAAACGATCTAATTGAAAGAAAAGTTACAGCTCGTTACTCGGTTTTTGGCATGTGCGAGCAAACGAACAACGTATATCTTCATCTGGGATGATATATATATATACTAGCGTTTGTAATGTCATTTTCGCTATTTATTCCGAGCCGCGAAATTTATTTTCAACGTGACGTGCGAAACGTAACGTTTATTTCGAACGCTATTGAATATATATTATTTCGACTACGTATTTCGAGAACCTGTGAGCAAAAAAATGGTATAAAAATATTTTCCATGTAATAAATACGATGACATAAATTGCCGAAGTCACGCAAATAGCCAACTGTCAAATTAATTCTGTCGCCGCGTGATACACATATAGACACTATTATTTTCGTCACGTTAAAATGCAAATTAAATTAATTTGTAAATTAATGGCAATTAAATTTACAGATCAAATTTAATTCTCTCGCAAAATAATTAAAGTCTTACAATTATGAGAAATTAAGATGCAGCATTATTTTGTTTACTCGAGAAATTTCTCCGCTCTTCAGCGGTCCCCGGTAATTTAATAGCCGACGAAAATAAATCGTTCGACGTGTGTGTAAAACGTTCATTAGCTCGCGCGCGATAATAACTCTTTGTTACAGTGAGCACACGCATCCTCTTGATTTATAAATAATTTCAGAATAAATACGTGGGTAGAGGTCGAGGAACATCAATCTTCAACGCGAGGCCGAAAACTCGCGAACGACGTTACTGACACGAAGAGAAGACGTTGAAACATCACCCTATAAATGTCGACGTATCGCGTCGATTATGTTCGCGTATAATATTTCGTCATTGAAGTAAAATTTGTCTCGTGTATAAACATGTGGAAAAATTGAAAAAAAAAATTTATATTAATGTACCAAAAACTAATACAATTAAGAATGATCGATATGCGTCGCTCGAATTAAGTTGCTCTGATTTCAATGAGACGTCGAAGATGCAAATAATTAAAATATCTCACACTTAGACCGCTTGCGTGATTCCTTGACGCGAAAAAACAGACGCATTACTTTGAAGAAAGGACTCTGAGAAAGAGAGAGAACAGGCGATCAGAGATTCACACACGTCTCGTATTCGGGGAGACTGTAGCCCGGGCGGGTTTCACGTTGTGCGCCGTGCCAGTTCAGTTCACGGGCACCAAATTAGACGCGGGCTATTTTCGACCGATGTATAGTCGCTCGCTCCAGTTTGTTCCGACGTGATGACGAACCAAACCATCAGAAAGTGTGTGTGTGTGTGTGTGAGAGAGAAAGAGAGAGAGAGAGAGAGAGAGAAACTTGCCGGACTTTTGTTATAGAACATGTCTTGGGAGCCACGTGGAGGATGTGAAGACGAGGAGGAGAAAGAGACTCAAGCCGTCACATGTTTTCCACACGTTGGCAAAATAATAATTTTTAATGTTATATCCTTTCCACGTGGATAGGACGCCCAACTGAACATTCTCGTTTAAATTAAAAATGTTCTATAGTGTTAATGTACCGCGCTATCTGGCGACATTGTTACAAATAAATTTAGAATCTTCTAAATCTGTTAAAACAGTTTTTAAACGCATACGGCACGTGGTGGAACGTGTGTTATTTTTCATACGAACAACGCTGCGTCTAATTTGCAGATAGCAGGAAGTCGTCAGCCTTCCCCCAATCGAGATGTCGAGGCCAATCCTTAGCAGGCCGCGCACGTTCATCTACGGCAGCAACTACGACAAGGGCGAGTCCTATTACAAACCCATGGTCGATCATCTGGACCGGAAGTACAGCGCGCGGCCGTTGTTCCCGGAGCCGAGAAATTCGATAGCCGACGAGATCGCGGCGCGCCGTGGCGACATCGGTAACCTGTTCAGTCGTTTTCCAAAGTGGTTTTGACGGAGTGTTGTAAAAAGACTTCCCACACAGAGATCCTCCTCGAGAGAGATTGTCGACGAGGTTCGCTGAATAGATTTCGTTTTTCGCAAAATCAAAATAATTGAGAGAGAAACTCTTCTTGTCTTCCCTTATCCGCCCCTTTGATCCACTTCCACAATTCGCATGATCAATCCACTCCTCGCGATGATGATGATGATGATGATGATAATGATGATGATGATGATGATATATTTATCGTCAACTGATTGCGTGCAAATCGGTCTTTTTACTGTCTCTTTGCCTGCAAGTCTGTAGTTTAGTTCTGTGTTAATCCGCCCATTTGATGTATCATTTTGTTGAATAAATGTTTTGGTTTTCCCAAAGTATGTACACACACAGGCGAGTCTTGCTGTGATGATTATTGTATGTATCTTATACACTTGGTTATACGACCAAGATCATCAGGACGAGATTGACGGTCGCAAGTGTCAGCTTATTCTCTTGGAGAATTGTTTTTTGTATCACAAACTTATTATTATATACCTTCGCTCTCGCGTCTCCACTGCAGGACATCCACACGCATGTAATAAAACACACGCACATTCATACCGACACAAACATCGGGTGAAGCGATTTGGAAAAAGCTGTTGCGCGTGTCTTCTCGCGCAATATACGTCTGCGCCAATAAAGTTTGATCGTCCATCGAGATTTACCAACAAATTTGTATAAACCTACGACAAACAATTAACTAATATCGTTCAAATCATTCGAAATTGTGAGGAACAGCAGAATGTCCGGGTTACGACATCCTTGCACGATGTGTCGGGCGAGAGATTGCAATTATAGAGAACGTATTTCTTTTTTTTTTTTTAAATCACACAAACGATTCCTAAAATTTTTCTGCGGATGTAATGAAAGAAAATATCTAAAATCCAAACAATTGCATCGTATGTTGAGCTTCAATTGAAAGAATGAGCAACGTTTGTTCTGCTACAATTATATTTTATGTAGGTATGTTTATTCGGGACACTCTGTACGTTTCCTGACGCAAGTAATAGACAGTAAGTAGATGTAATGGAGGAAACTGTGGATAAACATGCTTGACGTTACATGCAACTCTGCTAGTTTATTAGACGCGCCGATGGGGAGATTTTGTAGATTTGCCAGATTGTTAATGCGATGCGCATCCGAATTTATGTCTGATCAAATGTGCCTAAAAATACGTGTGACTTGCGGTGTAAAATTTATCCGGTCGACATAAATTTGTAAATGGCGAAATCGAATGCTTTTTCGCAAAAAATTTTCTGAACACCGCGTTTCTCTGATATTGTATCACTGTTGCATTTAACGTCAAGTTAACAATTTTTTTTTTTTTTTTAGCTTCAAAGCAAAATTATAACCAGTGAAGTAGAAACAGGATCTTGAATTTCGCAGACGAAAGAAAATTATGTCGATTTGAAAATATTTTGATATTTATCCACCGCACTAATGTGTGTGAAATAATATTTTCAATAAAGATATCACAAACGAAACATTGTTTTCCTTATATCCCCTCTCGTCATAATATCACTGGTTATAATTTTACGTGTACTTTAAATTTGTAAAAATAAAATACAGATATATATATATATTTAAACTGATAGAAAGATGTGCGACAGTAAGAGAACGAAACTTCGCTGCGTTCTCCGCTCCATTTCCTTCAGCCTGAATCATTCATCATCATTCATCAACCTTGATCTTCTCCAAGTTGAGAATCATCCGGCACAGAATCGTTTCTTGACGACACGCTCATCGTCTCACCGCGCTTATCATCGCTCTCATCTTATCCCCTGTTCTTACCTTCACAAAAAATCAACGCTCTTTTCTGATCGGTTTTTTCAGGCACGCGCGATCCCGGTCCCCGCACCGGTTCCCTTGGCCGAGACCTTGACCTCGACCTCGACCCCCGTAACCGCGCTTCCCAACTACCGCCCCTGCCCGACCCCCTGCTAGCTCCAGAAGACGAGGATACCATGTACGACAGCCGCGGGCAGCGCATCCGTCGCCAATTGGGCGACGATTTCGCTGAAGAGGTGGCGGCGACGACGCGCCGCTTTCGAGCCCGGATAGCGGCGATGGGTATCGAAAACGAGCTCGAGGCTTCGACCGCCGCGAACCAGGCGAAGAAGAGCGCCGCCGAGCTCTTGGAGAACGCGGTGACCGCCAGGAAGGGAGCCGCCAGAGCGGCGCTCGAAGAAGCCGACAGTACTTTCAAGAGGCGCTCCAAGCTCTTCGACGAGATCGAGCGCGCCGACGAGGGTAAACCGGCGTTCGCCAGGTGGACCAAGCTGATCAACGAAGACGACGATCTGGTGCCGACCAGCGCCGCCGCCAGTCGAGCCAAGCAGACGAAAGCGCGTCTCCATGACCTTGAGTCGGAAATGGAAGAGCTCGCCGAGAGACAAGCCAAGAGGGAACGCAGAGCGGCTGCCCTCAGAGCGCTAGTCAACGAGACCGCTGCAGCAGCCGACGAGGACGTTGTTCAACAATCGACCGTCAGCAAGAAGGTGTCGGTGCGCAGCGCCGAACGCTCGGAGAAGCACGTCAGCTTCTAAGCTGAGCTTCTCCTGCGATCTATCTTAATTAAATTAAACACGACGGTGTTTTACAGCCGATGTATTGCATACGTTCGAGAATTTCATTTCGAGAGAGAGAGAGAGAGAGAGAGACAGAGACAGAGAGAATTTTATTCCGGTCAGAGAAGTTACAACAGTTGGAAAAATTTTTCGAACATATTAAAATTATTTTGTTATTAAATTATGTTGAAGACAAAATTTATATAAATTATTAATTTTATTTTTATTTTCGTTCTTCATCGCACAGTGCAATACAGCAAACGCAAATGCGCTGTAAGACACTGTTGTAAACTTTAAATAAATATAGAATTTTTCTCCGTGTATACGCCATTCTGTGTTTCACTTGCGCGATCGCGTTTGCCTTCTTGGCGATCGTGCAATATTATACATCTCGCTGATTTGTTTCCGCGAAAGGATTTTAATGTAGCGCGTATGTTCATTTCGCGTTGCTACACACAACTACAAACGTATTGTATGATATATATATTAAAATTTTTTTGTCTGCGCGGGAGATTCTCATCTTCCGAAAATATGTTTAAATCGCGATTTTAGTTTCCGTGTTTGTTCGGAAGAATCGAACAACACAATTTGTTGTTTTAATAGCAAATTACTTTTGTATCGCGCAAATCTGCGTGTGCGATTAACGAAATTTATAATAGACGCGTTACTTATCAAACACTGTTGCTCAAGATTTGATTGTATTTTCGGACGATATTTCTCGCACCGTGATTTTTTCGCTTCTTTGCTCCTCGAGTTTGAGCGAGCTTAAGTATTGATTGTTCCTAACGAGAATTATATTTAAGTATCAGAAAGTATCCTCGCAAAACAATAGAATTTTTTGTCGATAGCGTGATATTGTAAAGAAACTAAAAGGTCGCATTATTTCTTCTGAGAAAATGATTTTCGTTTTATTTACGAGAACACAGAAACAAAATTCTTAATCGTACGACTTTCAGAAGACAGAGAAGCTCCAGGAATCTGAAAAAATTTTTCACCAGAGTCACTGTGCAATGTACGTTCTTTCTTATTTATGAATAAATCTCGTTTGAAAACCGTTTTCGAAAAATTGGTGACACGTTGTCCGTGTATTAAATATTTTCTCAGTTTTTTCTTCGTTACATTTTTGTGTCTTTTATGTGCCTCGCCCTTTTCCACATATTTTCCGCATGCGCGAGACTTTTTCATTAGCCGCACAGAAACTGCAGGTAAGAATTTATTTTATAACTAAACTTTCAGATATGTTAATTACTTTTAACTTTTAATTCATTACTTTTTCATTTTGACTAAAAAAATTACAGTGAATTTTACACTAGTTTTATTAAAATAATAAAAATTACTTCGACGCAATGATGATTACGCAATTTATTTTACACTAATTAATTAATGATTTAAAATCAAAAGTCACGAACTATAACAGTTTTCTACGTCAGCGCGAACGCGCGTTTTAAACATTAAAACATACAACAATCTTGATGCAATTTTATACTAACATTTTTTCTAGGCTCTCGTAATCTATCGGGGAATCATGAGGATCCCTACGACGAGTTGGATTTTCTGATTGACGGATATGGTCGGCCGATTCAAGAAGATCCCTATGAGGACGATTTCGTGATGACCCATCGTCGTTTTAAGGAACGTGCAGCCGCCGCGTTTGATGAGGATATGGCGGAATTGAGACGCAAGCGACGGGATATGCAGGTTTAAATTAAGCAAAAATAATAACTGCGAATCGATTTCTCTCAAGTTTTAACGTTGATGTCGCATTATGTAGTAAGTTTTTTATTTCCTTATTCGGAGAGAACCGTCTTCTTTGCAGGATCGCATCTTCGACGTGATCGACTTGAACGCCGAGATCGAGAAGGCGAAGAGCACGTTGGAGGCCGCCGGTGTCGCGTTTCAGCGACACGCGACCAAGTTCGACAACCAACAGAACGATGACGACGAGCAGAAGCTCGACATAACGCGCAAAATCATCAACGTCGATCTGACGCCGGAAAAACCGAAGCCCAAAACTTTCTTCATTAAACTGCCTAAGATCATGCAGGCAGAAGAAACGGAAGCTGTTCAACCCGCTTCTAAGTCAGGAAAGCGTATGATCAACTCGTTGATCGGCACCAGCGAGATCGCCGATCCGATGGAGACTATCGCGTTGCAACCGATAAAGCGGAAATTTATGAAGAGAAAGAAGAGCGTTTCGTTTTAAAAGAATGTTTCGTCGCGAATTGCTGCACACAGAGTTTTTTTTAGATGTGTAAAATTTAAATATTTTGAAGA
>QVNV01000186.1:0-23781 GCA_014825455.1 Pseudomyrmex pallidus | reverse complement strand
AACTGTGCTCGAGTGTGTTAATTTGTGTCGATTTGTGTCTTGGTGTAAGAGGAAAGTAGCCTAAGTAAATACATTTCATTTCTTACCATTAACCTTTTAAACCTGAACTGACGTGGTAGTTTTATTTAAATAAATACATTGATTCTTTTTCTTCGTCATTTTGCGCTGTAAATGTATTAATAAAATGCATCTGCTATAGGTCTCAACAATTTATATTTGAAGAACTAATTTATGCGTCTGAGCGATGGATCCGAAACTAATAATCATCGTCTTTTGTGAAATGTTTCAAAAATAGTACGTTATATAGCATATTATATATTGTGCAAATCACATATATCGTACATTAATTTTTGTTTTAATAAAACAATTTTTTTGATAATTAGCAATTCTGTTAATTAAATGTTCAATTGAAAATTATATAAGTTAAAAAATGAACGTTTCGAATTTACAAGATTTTTCTTTAACAATAATAAAAAAAAAAAACAGATATCGCGAAGAAAGTAACTTAGTAACAAGTCAAATAACAAGAACATTGTTCGAATTTTTGAAACATCTTTTACTTCCATGTTCTTCTTGTTACTTCACGTGAACTCTTCTCTGTTCGAGAATTAGTGCAGTCCTGGAAAGTGGAAAAATAACAAATATCTCTTGTATAGCGTTGTGTGCATGTCTTTTCTTTAAGAGCGATATTCATATAATCCGATCTTGTATTTACGATCGTCTTGTATTTAATCTCAAACAATGATGCTGCAAGGGGTGTTTTATTGGACACAAACTCTCGAACCAAACGAACTCGAGACGATTTTAAATATGAGATCCGACTTTGAATATCGACGCGATAAATTATAATCGAATCGTATCATTCGACACGAGAAAAATTAAAAAAAAAAAAAAGATTGACGTGATAAATTATATATTCTACGGCAAATCTGCTCCGATAAAAAAAAATAAAAACGAATGAATGCTCAATATTATAATTATGAAAATTGTGTGTGCGTAGACGTATATATCTATACATAACGTGCACGTGTTGTATGTATGCATGTGTATACATGTGAAAAAAATGCAACTATCTCAAAAGGACTATTTTAATTATCAGCAAATATAGATATATGTATCTATATATGTATAAATGCTGGTAATTAAACAATGCTGGTCAATCGTAAGAGATCCTATGTATATACAGCTCGCTTATAATATCGTAGGAAATGAGGGATATTATAAGCGAGTAAGTGATCGTAATTGAAACAGCGGTTGCGCGCTTATTATTTTTTAACTGTGTGTCTATTAACACATTGCTAACCGCACGAGATGTTGAACATCGCATATTTTTCACGAACCATACGCGGAACCACCGCAGACTTTTGAAATGACGGGAGATTTATAAAATGTGTTATGTTAATAGTGCCGAGACGCGTCGCATCACATCTTTTGACTTCAGAATATACCAATCTTCTCGAATTTGAAGCTCTCAACACTCCATCCCTTTGAGTGTGGAGTAGTAGATCCAGGCGTTTTTCTCTCGGTGCACAACTCTGCGCGAGATAAATCGAGTTTGAATTTTCCGTTTTTTTTGTTTTCTAAAATGCAAGAATGTAAAGAGGAATTAACAATTATATACATACACAGCATATACATAGTTTGCGCATGTAACATGTATATGTGTAATATTTATAAATTAAAATATATATATATATGTGTGTGTTTAAAGAAACGCGTAATAGTGCATACATTCAAAGTGTGTTCCAGAGTTAAATGAGATAAAAATAACTTTTATACCAAAATTACAAATTTATACAGAGATGAGAGTAAATTCGCATTACGTATTTTCTTGGAAAGATATTTGGAGAAAATATTAAGTTCGCTGAGATTTTTTATACGTTTAAAAAAAAATATATATATATATTAATTTTACCATCTATGTTACCTACGTTTTGTAAAAAACACATTCTGGTGTTGGGTAATCCTGAGATCTTGTTCGGTTAACAATGTATTAACTTTCGTATAATCGGTAGATGTTCGTTTCCGCATCTCTTTTTTTTTTGCTTCTCTTCCTTTTTTTATAAAATAATAATAATAATATAAAAGGTAATTTTTTGCTCTCGTTAATAGGATTTTATCGACACATGAGGATGAGGAAGGTTTAAGAAAAATCTATCTCGCGTGTAAATATACAGTTAATACGAAGACGTAGCGATATGATATTTAGATTTAATGTTTTGTATGTTATCGTTATAGTATTAAAATCCTATTAAAAAAATAATAATAATAATTAACTCCAATTAAGTACCAATTATACACAAGTGAACGTATACTTTTGTCGAGTTTCTAGATTTGTCCCTTCGACGCAAGGTGAAAAAATGCGCGGAAGAAATAATTAACAACAACGCAGAATGTAAGCGCGCGTATACTTTATTGACGCATATTCGGTTTGTTCGATGTGTAATATAATGTTATCTGAAATTAATATGAGCAAGCGCGTATTTTATTTGTACCCTTTGTTCTCTTGGTTTCTTTCTTTTTCCAAGAAATAATCACAGTGGTTGCACATGTACAAGATTCTTTCCGGTGTTTTTTTCTAATTGTTTTATGAATCAGTTTTACTCAGTAAATCTATGTACGCTTCTGCAATCAAATCGCTTTCCTCTATGGACAGTGCTTCCATTAGGTCATCCGAAATTTTCTGTCCAGCTTTTATGTCCTGATCTTCACGCAGAACCACCTAACACGTTCGAACATTAGCAAACAATATGACAAAGCTACATACTTAACAAAATAGACTCACCTCTAGTTCTAGAAAATAGCCCAAACCGTCAACTTTGTCAATGTGTATTCGGGTTTGGCCAACCATGTATAAATCTCGCGTCTTCTGGACAACCCCCAACACGCCATTGGATTGTGACAGAATATCTACAATAGATTCTACAACATCCGAGTTCAGTGTTGCTTTAGTATAATCGGACAGTTTTGGTCCTTGTACGTTAGGTCGCTTGTAGAAAATTAATTCCGCCGAGCCATCCTATGTGAGAAAGAAAAAAAAAATGTTCTTCAAACGATAACACAACAGAATTTTCTAATGTGCTATGCGAAATATAATGCAAGTTTATTTAACGCTCACCTCAAATTTTCGTAACTTGAGTCTTCCCTCGTTTACCTTGAAGAAAGTGTCGTGCTGCTTGATTATAGTCTTGGGGGTGTCGTTCAGCGTTTCGGCTTTCGAAACAGTATCGTCAATGTTTCGAATTCTCGCTTTTATCTCAACATTACGCATCTTCAACTTCGTAGTTTCCTAAAATTTCATAAAAGTATATTTAATACAATTTTTCTCTCTCTTTCTGAGCGAACAGATCGTTTTGGTCGTGTCAAATTCGTTGGACTTGTTTGCTTATACATACTTTCCACTTTCAAACGCGCTCAAATTTGATAAGAAAATAAGAAATACAAAAAAAAACACAATCGTAACATGAAAACCCACCGACTAGTTTGACTTCGAATCCCAAAATTTGATCAATCAGGTGCCCTCACGCCAGAGCGCGTGATTGGTCAAAATTTTCACTCGTCATGCAGGAATGCAAGTATAACGTCACATCATTAATCGCGCGATAAAAGCTTATGAATGCGCCGATTGGCTGCCGTTGGAAATCCCCAGAAATTTCCTATCTGACAACTAATCAGCGCGAACACTAACCCTCTCGTCTCGCGGATGCGCCATGTGTCTTTCTTATATGGGTGTATGTGCGACGGCGCGGATGGCGGTGACGAATTGCCGTTGCATTCAGCGGAAAGGGAAGTGAAATTCTTCGCGGGCGGTCAGCGACGACGTGCGTCGACGAAGAGCGAATGTCGAGATTTCTCAGCGTGCAAAGGAGATGCGCGTGTCAGGAGACCGCGGGACAATGAGTAATGCAGAGTCGGCTGAAACGCGGGTCATGAGTTCAGAATGAGGAGATCGTGCAACACGACGGCGGAGGCCCGGACAACGGACGGCCTCGAAATTACAAAACGTCTGCACAGGTAAAGCCCGCCTGGATCAGCAGCTTGCGAAATTAATATCTCACTCCGAGTTTCTCCCTTGCGCGCCACGAGATGCGTCACCCTCGATTCCGGAAACACGAAGGCGAAAATAACGCTTCCGAAAGACGAGAAACCCTAACCCACTACTCCTGATCGCCATGCTTGTTGTTTCTTATCAATTTCTTATCATTTCTTATCTGCTCGCCTTACGACTGAGGTCTTGCATGTTTTACAGAGACCATTAGGTAGAAACAAATTGAGTTTTAACAATGAAACTGTTCACATTTGTGTCTTTTTGTAATTACTTTGTGTATTGACAAGTGTGTAAAAAATCTACTAGAGCTCTGTGTGTATCATTGACAATGACCTTCATGCTGTTTGAATGTGTTAGTTATACATGATTATAAATAATACATATCTCACTTGTAAGGAGTATAACGGAAATTATCAAGAAATTGGATGAACAGAAAAATCATGCTCAAAAAGTAAGCGACATATTCGTTTCATCTGGATATATTCTACGTACAAGGCTTAAGGATTACTGTGAGAAATTGATATTGAAGGATCCTGTTGGAAATGTTCACAAAACTGAGGAATTATTGTGGAGAAAAGCCTTCTACGAGGCTGTACACGCTGCCAAAAGGTTACGAAAGGTAAAACTGTGAATTTGCAAATAAATTTGTCTTTTAACATATGTATGGAAACTAGACATCGTAGGATATAGATATTGTAGCATAATTGTACATGGAATTTATTTTATTTATTGTTATGTGTTATCTCAGGACAATACCTGGAATGATTCTGAGAAAGGATTGTTGTTACTGCATTTGTCGGGAGGAGTGGGATATTATCACCATCTGATACTAAAGTTACAAGTAGAATATGATTTAGACTTTGCTGGTGTTGTTGACTTCACTTTTGTTCACACTGAAAGTATTTCATCATGTGTAAGCATCTTTGGAAGGAAATCTTATGTAATATACTTGTTATACAATTATTATTTATAGCAACACAAGAAAGCAAAAAGCTAGTAACATTTAAATATAAAAGTAACAAAACAATTTTTGCAATAATTTATGTAATAAAAGCAAAAATCTGACGACAGGCAAAAACCAAGATGGGCCAAACCAAAACATGCACCGAGGAAGTGAAAAAGAGTGTTATGCGCTTGATTCATCGGAGTTTGGTATGCCTCGGAGATCTGAGTAGATACAAGATAGAAGTGGATCCAAACTGGGATCCAATGATAGCGTACAGATATTATAAGATGGCCATAGCTATTGATCCAAACATCGGCATGCCTCATAATCAGCTTGGCACCATGGCGGGCAGTAAGAACTACGGACTCGACGGAGCTTATCATTATTTAAGAAGGTTAGTATTGACTGATAAAAAATTCAATATTTTAGATTTTGCAAAAAGTTTCAGTTTTTGTTTTATACTTAAAATTTTCACTTTTCAAATGAGTGTCACAATATTATTTTATAATGCTAATTTTTCTAGTGTTTTGTGTTCCGAGCCATTTGAAGGAGCAGAGGGAAATTTAAGCAGATGTATAATAACTCATTCTACTTGCACAGATGAAAATAATATTGTCCATCAGTGTGTATCGCGATTATTTTCTTTATTACGTTTATGGGATTACGAAACTCCACATTCTGACAGGGTGAATCAAGAGTGTCAGGTGTGTGTGTGTTGCGTGTATGATGAGTATAATTGCGCGCTGAACGTCGGTTTTTTAAATTTATGATAAATTTTATTAATTTTCTTTCCTCCAACAGGATCTCTTAACTTACACCGAGAAGTGTTTGACAATGGAAAAAATCGAATCGAGCAACGTGATTTCTCTCGACAATGTGGACAATATTGAGACATATCTTCAAAATTGCAAAAACAGACCAACTCTTTATCTAACGGGTGACATGATGTTTAAAATCGTGACAGTATGCTTAATGTCAATTTCTAGACTAAAGAGCAAAGTTTCTAAGGAAGTTCAGGGTGTTGTTGCTATAACTTTGGCGATACTGTCGCAGCTGCTGCAATGTACCGTGACGAAATTACAAGATAACGTTATGAGCATGGCAGTACCCGAGACGACTGTGTGCGAAATAGACACTTACTCGTCGAAGTTGAAAAATCCGGATGAAAGTCGAGCGTCGTCTGAAAATAACTCTGGGCAACAGAAGGAAGAAAAAGATTCTGCTATAAGTGTAGACAATAATCTGTCCGATCCGAAAGAGAATAACAAGACAAAACCATCGGACAATGGAGTTGTGAGCGAATCGGGTTCCAAAAAGAGTCGCGACAAATCCAAGAGTCTTCTCAGCAAACTCCGCAGACGAAAAAGGAGAACCAGTTCCGACTCGGACACGAGTGACGTGGATCGCTCGACACTGGCGTCGTCTAGCGACGAGATAAACTCGGACGTATCCGAGACGGAGGAAGATGATGCGTTGAGCGAGGAAAACTACGCGTTGTCGGAAGACGCTTTATCCGACGATAACACGGACGACGAAAAGTCGTTGAAGGAAGAAAAAGTTGAGAATGACGAGAGCGCAGCAAAGGAAGAGATAAATGGTCACGCTGACGATGTTGCTGACAAAAACGAGAGTAACAGCAAACATTTGGTTAATGGCGAACAGCAACACACAACCGATCAACAGACGGAGTCGAAGATGGCAGATGACAAAGATTCCCTGACGAATTCTAGCAGTGTCGTGACTGTTGTGACGAACACGGACTCGACTAGCACCTTTGAGGAACGCGACGCGAATTCCGTCTCTTACATAGCGCAGCGGAAGAAACAGAGTTTGCAGCCGGACGATCTTTTGAACATGTTAATGGACATGGAGATTCTCGCGCCCATCAAAGTGTGTTGCGACTGGCTCCGGAGTAATCCCGACATTATTAGAATTTGCGCCAAGAGTTCACGAACGCTGTTGAAACGTGTTACGATCTTGTTGAATCTAATTGACATGGACCCAGGAGCTTTCGTGCAAAAGATCGAGGATTCCACGATCACTTCGAGCGCTGAGAGATTGAAGGAGTGCGTGAAAATTGTGCCTCTACCGGAGGATATCGATCTCTGCGGATTGAATTTGTTGGAGGATGCTCACAAATCTCTCGACTGGCAGGTACTGCGCAAGCACAAGATGACCAAGCGGGAGGAGATGCTGCTGCGAACGTTGAAGTTGGTCGAATTCGGCCATCATCTTAGTTCCGTTGAGAATTCCGGCGTGCGATACGATCAGACCGAGCGGTTGTTCATGGTAACGGACTTGAGTCCTTCGAACGCTCCGAAGATGAACGACAAGAACGGATCGGATCATTCGAAGAGGAAACTCATGAGACACATGGGAAAATTGTGGCTGAAAGCCGAGGTTCGAGCTCTGGAGTGTCAGGTACTGTCTCACATGCCATCGCCGTATTTCCTCGTACCCGATCATGAAGCTTTGGTCAAGCACATGAAGGCGCTTAAATGCTTGGTCAACACAAGAAAGTTTATCGTGGTGATTCCCATTGTTGGTGAGTACAACAATTTAATCAACACATACATGTGTTTTTATGTATTTATTCTTTGATAATTTATTAAATATTGTTCAACAATAATAACGTGTTGCAGTGTTTTCCGCCTTGGACGAGATAAAACGCGTAAGTAGCCAGGCGAGACACGCGACGCGCTGGCTAGAGCATCAGTTTAAACTTGGCTCGAGATTCGTACGGCCGCAGAGATCGGGCGAACGATTGACGCTACCGTTGATAAAAGGCCCGAGAACAAAGGACAAGGAAGCGTTATTGTTTTTCCAAATAATGGAGTGCTGTCATTATTTCACTAAAAAATGCACCAGCGGTTCCACCGGTGACGGGGAGGCACCGGTGACTCTCTTAACCGGTTGCGATATTGATGAAAGGAGAAGTTTGACCTTCAGTCCCGATGGATTAGCAAAAAGTGCAGGTACTTGTTTTTTGTTTATTTTTTGAGAGTCTCTCAATCTATCGAAGTCGAGCAACACAGGCTACAAATTTTTAACTAACTTGTTGTAATTTTTATGATACTTCATTTTTACATTTATTTCCCAGGTGTTAATCTTGAACACATAATATCGTTTCAAATGAAATGGAAATCGTCGAGTAAGAGCCACGGTTGAACCGAACCGTATTACACTGGTTACGTGATCGTCTGCTGCTAATCTCATTCAGAGATATCATCAATTGTTCCGGGGTGTTCGCATATCATCCGGAACGATTCTCTCAAGCCAGGTGAAGGGCGAGCACGACAAGAGGGTTGGAAACCCGTACATACGGAAAATCGACAGAGTTGTGCCGCGACGAAATCGATAAAACTGGATTAAAAAAAAAAAAAGTTTTCTTTACAGAAGAGGAAATCTAAGTAATACTAAATGACTTTTTGTTTTTTTTTTCTCTCTCTCTCTTTGTAACCATTCATATCGCTTTTTATGTTTTCACAAGGATTGTATTTTTAAGTAAACATTTTTAAACAATATCAGACGACGTGTGTTCTCACCAGTCCTACGTTACATATCCGGTTGAAGAGATTCGCTGAACTGTTCACAAGCGAGTTCTATCGAAGATTAGGAAGCGTTTATTTGAACGAATATTCTGCATTTCGCGTTCGTCGAGAAATAATTGAGAGAAACCGTTTAGCTCTTCGGATATATAACGCTAATGGTATTTTATATAAACGTTTGAGGAAAAATAATCTGTACGTAGTAATTCTCTCCTCCGCCCCAGAGTGAGAATTTTTGACCGTCAGTTCCGTTCGCACTGTCTCCCTCCGTGTAGCTATTTTCGCGTTTTCATGGCTCGTTAAATTTATTAGAGAAAAGAAGAAAGTGCGCGTGTTTGTGCGAAAAAGATATATACACGTGTGATGTTTCACGTTCTAAAAACGGTGAGGTAAGAAAAAAAATAGCGAGCACACAACAAGCTATAATTAATATATACAACCATGTAAAGAAACAAGTCTCTGTGTAAGTTCGAAAAAAAGATCGGAATACTAGGGTGCTGGATCAAAAAACATTCTCTTTTTGTTTTTCCACATTTACGCAAAAAGAAAAGATTCGTAAAAATATTTTTGCGTATAGACGCGTCCCGCGGATTATTAACGTACCTCAGTTACGTGGGTGTGATTTTATTTATATATAGGTATATATACATGTAGGGATGTCGCGAATGCAAATACGCACGCGTGTGTTACGCGGCAGCGAAGCCGAGTGCGCAGACGCGGTAGTGCTTTCGCGTTGCAGTAGTGGCAGCGTGACATAACCTAGCGGCTTTTGCGTTTACTCCCGTCGTCGGTTTACGTGGTTTTTACGGAGGTGCGATCGGAGACGCACGGAGAAATCGGTGTCACAAGCGTGCACAAGCGGATCCGCGAGTTTCGCGATTATTTGTATCGTCGTCGGCGACGACCGCGTGATGGCCGAGCGCAGCGGAACGGCAACCATCGTGCGTGGTTACTGTCTGGCCGCACGGTACATCTAGTTCCTCGGGGGGGCCGGGACTCGGTAAGTGAGAAAAAATTTAACGTAGTTTCCCCGTCGGTGCTCGGCGTGTTTGCGCACCGGACGTTCCGGACGAACGAGCGAGCGAGCAAACGGACGAGGGGTGGGCGGGGAGTGTCGTTGTCATCGGTGCTGTGGGTGTCGTCGCGACATATTTACACGGTGCGCAATTCCCGTGTTCGTGCGTGAGATCGAGTGAGAGAGGTGGCGAGAAGAGGGAGAGAGACGGAGACAGAGACAGAGTGCGAGCGTGGCGAGGATCGCGCGAGCGTCGAAAGTAACGAGTCATCTACCGATCCAAGATGGCAGAAGGCCAGCAGGAGGGTGGTCCGAAGAAGATCACCGTCAACGTGAAAACGCCGAAGGAGAAGCAGAGCGTGGAGATCGAAGAAAATGCTACGATAAAGGACGTAAGTGCAACATCGTCCCAGCCGGCGTTCGGCCGTTTGCGGCGTATCGCCTCTCACTTGGCGCATCGCCAAACATCAGCTGTCAAACAAATTGGGTTAGTTTCGCGATGTCACTAATTTCTTTTTCTTTTCCCTCTCTCTCGCACGCCGACAACAGTTCAAGGAGGCGGTCGCGAAGAAGTTCAACGCTCAGACCGATCAGCTGTGTCTGATTTTTGCTGGCAAGATAATGAAGGATCACGAGACTCTCGGAACTCACAACATCAAGGATGGTTTAGCGGTGCATTTGGTGATTAAAGCACCGCGTACGGATTCCACGCAAAATCAACAAGAGTCTAATCAGAGCCAGAGACCACAGGGTATTTAATTCAATTTAATTCAATTTTATATTTTATATCTGTGTGCATGTGTACATGTGTATATACATGTTTATATATGTATACATATTTGTATGTATACATAATAGAGCACTTATGTTCAAATGAAATTTGTCTTATTGTTATGAAACTAATTATTCTTATTTAATTTCTTATTAATTCTTTTTTAATTTGTTAAAAATTATTTAAATTAAAATTTGTTATATTTGTATGTTACATATGTATGTGAAACAATTTTTTTTTAATATCCATCAAAATTATTTACTACAAATTGTAGATTCAAGATAGTTGTAAACAAATATAACAAATTTTAAATTGAAAGCAGTTACTTGATAATATAAAAAAGTATTAAACATATATTTAATGTAATTATTAAATTAATTTGTCATAATTATTTAATTATTGTTGGTTTTAATTTTTTTTTGTACCAATATGTAGTTGTATATTAAAAATGGAGAAAGTACTGTAAAATTATTTAGAACAATGTCACACACTTATATATTGACAAATATTTGTCAATTACAGCTAATATCAGTGCCAGTCCGTTTGGATTGGGTAGTCTAGGTGGCTTGGTAGGATTAGAATCGCTTGGACTGGGAACAGCCAATATGATAGACTTACAGCAAAGAATGCAACAAGAGTTACTGTCAAATCCGGAAACCATGCGTCAAGTGCTAGACAATCCGTTTGTACAGAGTCTAATGAACAATCCTGAGAATTTGCGTAATTTGGTAGTTGCAAATCCCCAAATGCAGGAGCTAATGCAACGTAATCCAGAAATCAGTCATATGATGAACAACCCTGAACTTTTACGGTAAATATATCTATACTGTGAAATTACCATTCATTGAAATTCAACTAAAAGATAATTTGAATACAATGGCTGAGAAAGAAATTCCGTTCTTGTTTTACTTTGTTGTTTGATTTTTGAATCGTGTATTATGCTCTCTTTTGTCGAACTGAAGTTTCTTAGATATTTTATATCAGTTTTTCAAATTGAAAAAGTTTTCAATATATCAATATTTATCTCATACAAGTCGAATTTTATCAACATGATAATCAGTATGATTTATACAAAATACTGTGCAATCCTAAATAAGAAAAATTGTTTCTCAGGCAAACAATAGAGTTGGCGCGTAATCCATCAATGCTTCAGGAATTGATGCGCTCGCACGATCGAGCACTGTCTAATCTAGAGAGCATACCTGGTGGCTACAGTGCACTGCGTCGCATGTACCGCGATATTCAGGAACCGATGCTGGCAGCGGCTACAAGCGGACGTAATCCGTTTGCCGCTCTGGTGGAGAACAGCAATTCCTCCAATCAGGATACCCAAAATCCACAACAGGGTCAGGAAAATCGGGACCCTCTGCCGAATCCGTGGGGGTCTCAGAGTCAGAACGACAGCGGAACGACGGCGCAGCAAGGTCAGAGCAGAGGTTTGTTAGACTCGCCGGGTATGCAAAGCCTTACGGCACAGATGATGGAAAACCCGCAACTGATGCGAAACATGCTGAACGCCCCGTACACGAGATCCATGTTGGAGGCGATGGCGGCCGATCCGGCGATGGCCAGTCGAGTCATCGCGGCGAATCCGTTCCTACGTGGCAATCCGCAGATGCAGGAACAGATGCGCGCGATGATGCCCGCTTTTATTCAACAGATGCAGAATCCACAAATACAGAACGTCGTCACCAATCCGGATGCGTTAGCGGCTATCATGCAGATTCAGCAGGGTATGGAACAATTGCGTACCGTAGCTCCGGAACTCGTGGAAAAGTAAGTTTCTTTGGTTTCTTGTTGTATCGTTGATTACAAGGCTTGTTCGTATGGTCGGCGCGTGATATAAGTGCGCGTATGTGTTTTATAGCATGGGTCTTACTGTACCACCCGCGGCTTCAACACCGAATACCACTGGCACGAATAGCAATGTGTCGGCTAACCCATCATCGGACGCTAATCAGCAGGATGAGTTTTCTCAGTTTATGGCACGTATGGTGAGTATTAAACATATTTGTTTCTCATTTTCACAATATTCTACATATTTCTCGTATTACATCACAGCAGACTTATTGTAAATATTTTATTTGTGTACGTGTGTCAGGTTTCTGCGATGGCGTTAAATCAAGGTGTAGATGTTGACGGCCAACCTGTACCTCCAGAAGAACGTTACAGAGCACAATTAGAACAACTTACGGCTATGGGGTTTCTTAATAGAGATGCTAATTTACAAGGTTGTTAGAAAATCTAACCATCGTCGCACTCTCAGTTTCAATGTCGATTTTATCAATTAATTACTTCACTTTTTTCTTAGTGTGTATAAAAGGTAAAAATTAACAACAATCCTGCTAATTTTTCAGCGCTCATCGCTACGTTTGGAGACATAAACGCCGCCGTTGAGAGACTACTCTCCAATGGACAAGTATCTATGAGCTAACCACCAATCTGCAATACTGTTATTCCAATATTATCATTAATTTTGTCCTTATTTACCTCTTACGTTAGATGTGAGAGATATTTGAGGTAACTGGCTGTCAAAAATTATGAACTTATATTCTTCTCTCCCCCTTTTCCCCCTTCCCGTGTCTCAGTCTTAAATGGAATACACGCTACTCACTCTTTCAATTTGCGATTCTTCTTGTTTTGGATTCGATTTAAGATTTGTGTTTTAAGCGATAGATTAGAGAGAAGTTCAATGGTGATTACCAGGGATTACGTGCAAAGCGTTCGAGACTTTGAGAGATTCTCCGATCGATCATGATTAATTAATTATTATTTCTCATTAAGTTATATGCGTGTTTTTCCAATGAAATTATGGATTTACGAACAGTTGCGTCAGAGATATTATTTTATAAATAAAAAAAAAAGTGCAATTTTTGGCGGAAGTTCACATTCTTCCGGAATAATAAATATACATGAAACAAAAAAACCTTTTTTTCAAGAGATACGCCTAAAAAAATGATCGTCAAAACTGATCTTGAAACAAAAGAGTTTTTATGTGTATATAAAAAAAAAAAAAAAAAAAAAAAAAAAAAAAAATTGTCAAAACTGATCTTGAAGCAAGAGTTTTTTTATGTACATGTGATTTCCTCGCTTTTTTCTGACGTCACACGTGACGCTATCATCTAAGACGGCGACTCTGTAGCGTAGTATTGCAGAAGTCTTGATAATAAAATACGTACTTTTCAATGTCAGATATTGAAAAGACAATAGTGTGTTAATAAAGAAGACTGTTCTCCTCCCCCTCCCCCCTCATTCCCCATTGCCTTTGCACGACCCTGATAATTGCCATTGTTACTCGTATTTCGTATAATCGGTTGTTCACCTTTTTTTTAAGACTTTGTTGTTAATTCTTCTCGTCTGTGTATATTCTTCGATGTGCTCTAAACTGTAAGCTACGTTGATGTCATTTTGTGTAGATTTCTTTACGAAAGTTGTCAAACAGACTCGTCGAGTAGATTGATAAAGAAGAAATAATAATAATAATAATAATAATAATAATAATAATAATAATAATAAGATCATGTTTTATAAAGTTCAAAAGCGTTAAAAATCCTTACAACGTTTCTTAGAAGCATGTGAACGCGGAAAACCTATGGAGAATATTATAGATTGCCGCTATTTAAACTCGCTTTCTCTCTCGGCTTAGTCGATCAATTGAGAGATTGTATTTCGTCGCAGCGTTCGGTCGATCATTCTGGTTTTTTTTTTTTTTTTTGCTTTCGGATGTAATTTGTAGCCTCGTAGCGCGTATACTTACATATATATCATACGTTATTTGTACGTTCCAGATGGAAGAACGAATGAACGTTTTAAAAATCAGCTGGGAATGAATGTAAATGCTTTGCGCACGGATTTCTTAATTATTTTATACGTAAAAAAAAAATAAAATAAAATATGAAGATACATCCCGCAAGACGGAGTCCGCGTTGCTCTCGAAAAAGCACGATTTGACGATCCGTGATTCTGTAACACGCACGTACACACACACACACACACACACATTTTCCATGTAAGTTTTATATAGGATGTACCGAGTGTAACAGTGGCTTTTCTTTAACAAAACGAAACAAAACAAAACAAAAATTCTCTTACTGGCGTGCACCGTCTTCGTTGGTTTCATTTGATCGTAGCGTAAAAAAACAAAAAAAAAACAAAAAAAAACTACTTATAAGTAAGCGTTACATGTCTTGTAATACAAATCTAGAAATTTGTAGCGTGATAAAATCGAGACATACTGCGTAATAGGTTGTTTATAGAGGATTGCGCGCGAGATCGGACATAAGTGACACTTGGAAAAAAAAAAAAGAAAAAAAATGGACTCAAAGCAGGCAACACCTCTTAATCGTCGTCGGTTAGCTCTCAAAGACATGCAAGGATGCAAGAGAAACTACAAGAGAATTGTATGTTGTAAATTTATCTCTTTATCGGGGGGGAAGAAAAACAAAAAAAAGCAAAAAAAAAAAAAGCAGTTACACACACACACATATATGATTTTAATATTTTTGATTGATGTACGATTATATACGAGATAAAATATTCATGCGCATTATATTGTATCTTTTATGTGTATTCAGTATACTTCACTGGACTCTCTCTCTCTCTCTCTCTCCGCTGACAAGTACACATGTCCGCCGACATGTTCCAATGACAAAATGATCAGTTTATTATTGCAGACATTTTTGACAACACACGTTCGTCAAAATTCATGTGTATACGACGACAATGATCCATTTGAAAATTCTTTCGTCCCGTTTCATCTCTCTTGTGTTTTACGCGCGCGGAGTAGCCGAGTACCTCTCCGAGTACGGTTTCTTTCGGTTCAACCCCCGCCTCTTCGAGTCTGGCTGGCGCTCGGCTACAGAGAGGAGTCAATCCGCGTCGGTCGCTCGGCCGGTTCAGTCTGTGCGTGATCGTGCAGCGTGACGGGACGACGTTGCGCCTCTGCTCCGCGAGGCTGGTGGTGTGTGCGCGCAGCTGCCGAGCGAGTGTGTCCGTTGACGTTTCGTTCGCCGTGAGAAACCCGTTGGCGGCGAGTGTGTTTGCGCGCGCGCGCGCGGGTTATGCGGGCAGCCCCGTTGGCTGGCTGGCTGGCTGGTTAGTTCGGCTGGCTGGTTGGTTGGTTGATCGCTTCAGCAGGCATCCCTCACGTGCGTGCGTGCGTGCGTACGTACGTACGTGCGCGCGCGCATTCCCCGGTGCACGAGTACTGCCGCGCGCGTGTGCGTGTGTGCGTGTGTTTGTGTGTGCGTCGCATACGTGTGTGAGTTTGAAAATTTGAAAAGCGACGTCGTCGGCGCGACGTTTGCAACCGCGCGCGCGTGCAGGTGTTGCGAGGAGGAAAGAAAAAAAGAAAGAAGAGAAAGAAGAGTGCCACCGACTCCAAGTTTTTTTAAGCGGAATTAAGTTTGTCTCTTTTTTTTTTTCAACGAACACGAGAAAACGAATTCCCACGTGAGGACGGGTACAGCACAGCGGAATGTGGCACGAGGTGAGTTAGCTGCCCGCCCGGTTTTGCTTACCCGACCAGGGACGGACCCCGAGACCAGGCCCTTTCGCTGACTCTTCTCTTTCTCTCTGCTCCCCCGTCCGTTGGAAATCACCGTCTCTTTCTCGTTTTCGATTCCTTTCGCCAAATCGCCGCGGATAGTCGCGCGCGGCTTCGGATAGGCGCGCGCGGGAATCTCTTTCTCTCTTATTCCGCCTCTCGAGTACAACGTACTTCTCATCTCTCGGTGCGGGCTCTCTCTCTGTCTGTCCGATGCACAAGAATTCTCTAGTAACACACCGGCCTTGGATTTTGCACGAGGAATTTCGTTTTCGCGCGTCAAAACAGAAAGGATTTTGTGTTTACCAGCGTCCGACGCGGAAGATGTGTTTTACTACCGCGCTTCTGCATCGCGCGCTAAAATTCTCCCGTGCCACGCTACGAAATAGCGTTTATTCAAGTCTCCGTTCGTTCGATTAAATTGTTCGAAACAATGATGATGATACACTTGCCGTGGGGGTGATATTGGTAATTCGAAGTAACGTTCGAGCCCGTCTGGCGTCTAATCACACTTGTGATATTTTATCTATTGTTTCGGTTTACTCTTTCGGTTACATTTTATTTTTTTTTTTATATTCGCTCGGTGATTTAAACGTTACGTCGCTAAAAAAAAATCTATTTTTTCTACGTATGCTCATTTTTGCGCTTAAAAAAAAGAGGATATTCTCGGAGCGCTTAATAAATAACGCTCTTCTCTCCTTTTCTCTCTCTCTCTCTTCTCTCTCGCTCTCTGTCTCTCCCGTGCGCGGCGAGTGTTTCGAGCTCCGTTCTCGTCTCTCTTACCGAACCGGTATAATTTCGGTTGAGTCCAAAGAGATTTCTGTGCTGTAAACGCACGGGAATATATATACGAGCTCTATTCACACAAGTGCGCGGAGCTTTAGACCTACTACTACGCGACGTTTGCCGATAAGACGCGGCGTATTTATTAATAATAAGTTACAGAAATCGCGTGAGGATAACAAAAATGTTCCGTTAGCTCTCGCGAAACGCTCGGCGGCGGGCGTGTGTCAGTCCCCCCCCGCGCGCGTGAATAGTAAAACTTGGGGGGCTCCTCCTTGTTTCTTTGTCGTCGACCGATTTCGCGTCGGAAATTCGTTTGAGAAAATGAGACGGACATTGTGTCTGATCTTCGTTAACGAACTTGTCGAAATGGCAAAAAATTATAATCGGGAATTTACATCTTTGTTTCGGTGATTCAAAATCACATGTTCGGATTCGGCGATTCGATTTGAAAAATAATAATAGCACAGATTCTTTATTTTCGGAGAAAAAACGAATTTAGCGAAGAGGATCGTCGAATACTCGCGGTTTTGCGCGTAATAATTTTTGCGAGTTTTTTTATTTCGCGCCGGAGGCTAGCTTTGAATTTTTAGCTTCGCGCGCGGCGATATATATACGTTTCGGAATGTAATCCGTGCCCCCCCTTCCTCCCCCGAAAGTCAGCTGAAAATTTTAACTCTCTCGATCAGATTCCGATCGTGAGAGAGCTGTGACATCGTGCGATTCGCGAGCCGGAGGGCGATGATGACGAACGCAGATAGCGATTCTCGATCGTATAAATAAATTACACAAGAAGAAAGAAAAAAAAAAAATCAAACGCGCAATATAACGAGGTCACGAGCGAGATTAGAGTTCGCGCCTTACGTCACCGCCATAAGAGTTCGGCGCCGTTTCGTATTCACGTCAAAACACATCACGACCTATTTTCTTTTTTTTTTTTTTTTATTATCGTCGAGCGTGCGACGCCGTGCGCTCCCACACGTCTTCGTTTATTATCGCCGATAGATAACCCGTGGCAATCTGTTCTGTCCTGAGAAAACAAACGCGTAGGCTTCGTTGCGCGTGCCGCGAGATATCCACCAAATTAATCGCCAGATGAGAGAGAAAGAGAGAGAGGGAGGGAGAGTACGATTTTATCCCGACATTCCACGCGAATTCCACACGTCGATGGATTCTTATTAAAACACGTATCGACATATCCCCAAATCGGATGCGGCCACGAAAGTGACTTGGCACTGTCAAGCTGCAGATTGAGCCCTGATGACGAAGGTACAACCACGAAGAAGGTTGCGTCTCTCTCGTGGACGGCAAAGAAGGCGCTCCTTAGTTCTGGCTCAAGGTCGGATTATTAAGTGGCCTGAAACACGCCCGAGCAAGAAAAAGGGAGAGAGAGAGACAAGTTTACAACTGTCTTTTGTTTTTGTTTTTTTTTTCGAAAAAAGAGAACGCTATTTGTACATGAGGGAATGTCAAAGTCGGAAAATGGTCGGAAAAACGATGAAAAGCGAACTTCGTGCGAGAACGCGAATTCAAGCCTCGTCTTCATCCTCGCCGACAATGGGGTAGGCGCACGTTTAATCGCGATAACAGCCGGAACACGGTCTGCAGTTTCGCAGCAGGTGCATTCTGCGCAATAAGAATGCACGTTTGTGAAAAAATTCGAAGCCTCTCGTTCCCTCGCACCCTTTGATGTGAATATTCGGTTTTTTTTTTTGGGTGGGGAATGGAATGTAAGTCGCCGTGACAGAGCGCTCGGAGATAATAGAACGGAAAATTTAGAAAAATTTCAACACATCAGAAGAAAAAGCTACTATATACGTTTCTTTTTTAAGCCTCGCAATTATATTCGCGCAAAATTCACGAGTTGGGTCTCTCGCGCGCATCGCGCGTCTCGACGCACTCGCGAGAAACTGCTCGGGAAAGGGGGTGGGGGATGTAACACGATATTTCACCCTAAGCTTGTCAGTCACTTTCGTGACGATATCCTGCGACAAGGAGATACACTCGTATCTTGTTTTATCGCGATCCGATTTACGGGCACTCAGCCTTTATTTTTTTTTTTTTTTTTATTTCCTTAGCTCGGAAATACGAGACGCGCGCGTTTCGGCTTTAATACCTGTTGCCCTTCCTCCTCCTCCTCCTCCTCGGAGAGGAGAACATCCACACCACCCTCGAGATTTTGCCCCGTAAAGTGGCAGCGTGTGGCATCGTATTCAAGCGTTGACCGCAAAGACTCGTTTCCTCGTCTTCCCTGATATATCGGCGCGGAGGGAAGGCACCGCGCCGCGCGATAATTCTATATATCCTCTTTCTTCTTCCGATAAATCACGTATTAACACACTTTACATGCACGCGCTCATGCACGCACGAAAGGAGCCGCGTGTAATGCACGGTAATTACCACGGACGTTTTGCGTTCGAGGACGTCGTCTTTTGCGACGACAAACAACATTCTCAAGACTCTGAAAATAAAACACGATTGAATATAATGGACGATGTATTGCTCGTCGACGCGCGCAAATTATTAATGACAAATTTCTTTTTGTTCTCTCTCTCTCTCTCTCTGTAATTGTATACAATTAATTTTCCTTAACGAGTTTCTGAGATTTAGATAAGACTTCCTCTAATGTTCTTTTTTAATTGTATCTCATTAATTACCATTTTATTTGATATCCCGATAATTTTCGTATACCCGCGGAGATATTTGTACGTCACACACTTTAAACTACGGCGCGGGGCCAAAAAGCGCGACTTTCAAGTTGTTGAATTATATCCTCGTCAGCGTGTGCGGTCGTACGCGGTATGTCGCGTTTTGCAATTTTCTCTCCTTTCCCACAATTCTCTTCCTTGAGCGTTTCTCTCTTACCTTTGCCCGCGATCCCGAACGGCGCTCGCTCTCCTCCCGAGAGACTCATGTACTTTCTCATCTCCCGAACCCGACCGCATTGTTCGCGGTCGAATCCGCAATCTTCCTCTACAAGGTGGGACAGACGCACAAACCGCGGCGCGTCGGTTTTGCGACGCTGATTAAATTATTCTGTTCTTTACTTACAATCACAGAAATATACAGTTGGAACGCAACAGAGAATATTACTCGAAAGATATATACGAAAAGAAAAAACACTAATAAGAAATATAAAAAACGCGATGGAGAATGTAATAAAAAATGTGGCGGAGCAAAATTTATAAAAAAAAAAAAAACAGAAGAAACATATTCTCTGCTTATTTTTCGACTTGCGGAAAGAAAAAAATTTCGCTCGCTAATACAATGCCCGTCAGTCTTCTGTGAAGTAGTCGAATAAACAAAGAAAAGAAAAAGGTGTAGGTGTAATGTGTGCGTAAAGACCACGTGAATTCCGGCCGAACAAAGTAGCTGGTATTCTCTCTCCCAGATGTATCGCCCGGTCTCTCTAGCTACTTCGTGCACAGCCAAATTCCCGAGCGGGTTTCCGTCACATTCCGGAGAAATCATTCACGATCCCGCCGTGTGTAGTCTGTTAGACTACGTCGGGCTTGCCTGCCTCTTCACCTGTTTGCTCTCGCGGGAGAGCGAGGCACCGCAGGTAGTAGCGATCTGTGCTGCTGGTATATATACACGCGGCCTGCTGCTGCTCCTCTCTACGCGCGCGATTCCGCGAAACAGCGGATCGCGCAAAATCTGTCATCTCGCGGTCGTCGGCGCGGAGGAGGTGGAAGAAAAAAAAAATAAAGGAGAAAAAAGAAAAATAAGGAAGAAAAAACAGAAAGAGAGAAGATCCATGAAGATCTCGTCATCGCGGAGTGACTCTCTGCAAATGATTGAGAGCGGCCGTCGAGCATTTCTCGTGTACCATAAAGCAAGCAAGAGCAATCGCAGCCATCGTCGCGCGGGACGAAGAGAGAAACGAGAAGAAGAGAGAGAGAGAGAGAGAGTGGAGGGTAGCCGCATAGATAGGAAAGGACGGAGAAAGTCAAGCAGGTAGAAAGACGAAGAGCGGCATCGGAAAGCGGAGGAGAGAAGCTGGGAAGTGAGGAGGAAAAAAAAGTGGGGAAGGGGGGGGAACGCCGGGCCCTAGCCGCGTCCATTCAGCAGGCACCTGCCACGTTAAATTCAGCGGGCTTTTCGGACGGGCGCGGTGCGTAGATCCTCCTCTTGGATCGATCCAGGACGGGGGCCAGGAAACATGGGGCACCGAAAGAGCACGCGGAGCGCAGAAGGCAAAGGGCCGAGGAGAGGGAGGGGGGCGATGAAGGACCCGACGCGTCGAGAGGGAGATCGGATCTACGGCCCCGCGGCCGGAGAAGAAAGGAAGGGGCAGAAGAACCTCCCCTTCCTCTCTCTCATCGGTGTGTGTAGGTACATCTCTCTTACATCACCGCGTTCTTCAACATCGCGCGTCGGTCCCCTAACCGTAGCAGCGGTCCCAACGGAAGAAAAAAGGAGAGATATCACGCCGATAGCGTAACCTTCTTTTTCTCTTCTCTTTCTCACTGATTTGTCTTTCTCTCTCTTGCGCCTGCGTCTTCTTGCTTCTTTCTAACAAACGTTTTCCTTCTCTTCTTCGCATGGTTCGTGAGACTTCTTCGTCTCTCTTCGCCTTCTCTACTGCGCCCTTTTCTTTCCTTTCTCTCTTTCTCTCTCTCTCTCTTCTTTCTTCTTTTTATTACACTCACACGAGATCTTCCTCCCTCTCTCTCTCTCTCTCTCTTGCATCCCTCTACTCTTCAGATTGCGCAGGCATGCAAGCCAACTGTACCTTGCAACTGTTATCTAGGCAACGACCTTGCCTTTTCTGTCCTCCTCTCTTTCTATCTTATTCTCTCTTCTCTTTCCTCTCCGCCGTTCCCTCTCCTCTCTGTGCCCTCTCGGCATGTTGGGACCTGACTCCGCGCGACCCGATGTACGTACATACACTGGCGTGCACGAGGCTTAAGTTCATCGGTCCGCGGTCGGAAAATCATTGACCTTGCCGCAGATCTAGCCTAGCATCCATGCCGGATGATCTCTCCCCTACGGGGAGCCCATTTATCGCGTCCGTTACGTAGAAACGGAAACACGGCCGTGTGCGCGAGAAACCGGGAACGCGGACTTGCTCGGTTCGCTCGATCGCGCGAAGCTGCTCCACGACGATGCCGAGCAAGTCGTCGAGCTACAACGGGTAATACAATGCCATTATTTTTGCGACACAGTAAACGCAACATGATCCTCGAATATTCCGCTTCCGTTCGTCTTCGCATATCAAATCGAAAACTTGAAAAGAGACAAAAAAAAATGCAACGTGCGTGTGTTGTATATGCGTGAAATTTGCGTGGAGAAAAGGTTTTCGAAAATTTCTACGCGGAACAGAGATGATTTGTCACACACGCCTTTCGCACCCCTTTTGATAACAAATTTTTATCGCATGCACTTTTGGCGTTTCCTTTTGAAGATCAGTTCAGTTGTTTTTTTTTTATCTTCTTCAGTTTTATATTTAGCTGTTTGTGACGAAGGATCTTTTCACAATAACAGGTTCGGCGCGATCTGTCCTTAAAGAGATGGCATAAATACATTTTAGGGAACGATGGGGACATTACAACCGTATTTATGGGCGCCCCCTTCGCGCATCGCGCGCTCTGAGTTAAGGTCTTTCTCTCTGTTCGTACAAGGTTCGGTACACGGTCATTAGATGTTCTCGACAAAAAAATTTTTGTAAAGGCCACATTCCACCGGGTTCTCCCCGATATATATATATATATCGACGCGCATATCTTTCCCAAGAATCGCACACGTTACACGCTACAAGATCATTAAAGTCTCTTAGCGCGAGTATCTCGTTCATTCGCGCGAGATACTCGCTTGACATCACACTTCTTGATTATACACGGAAATGATTTATTTTCTTGCGCGCATATCGTTTTGAATTCTCTGTGACGAGCTGTGTGAATTATACGGTACGTGTATATATATAGTAGTTCGCGCGATCGACATATGTAATGAAGAAATACAATCCGCGCGAACGAACGAATTGAAACGCACACGTACGCGCGTACACACGATGTGCGACAGCGCGAGTGTATCGTTACAATGTGTGAGCGCAAGTGTATATATATATATATTCGCCATCCGGGCGAGAGAAAGAGAGAGAGAGAGAAAGAGATCTATTTATCTCGTAAATATCGATTGCCGGACGCGATATCGACCGGGGGAGAGCCGGTCGTCGGCCACGAACACGGCCGACGGGAAATAAAAAGGAAGAAAACGGAGCCGCGACCGCAATGGAAGACGACGAAGTTGTGAAATTGGATAAGAGCGGTGCGCGCATAGGACTTCGCTTGCGCGCGTATACATATACAGCCGGCGAAACCTCGCACATGCACGTAATCCCATAATAATTTCGCTGACCGCGCCGTAAGCGCTGAAACAACATCTCGCGGAGTCTGCGCAGATGGAACGCGCGCGCAAAAAAAAAAAAATCATGGTTTTCACGGAAAGATGAGGAACTTTGCATCGCGAATATTTTGAATAAATTTCATCGATAAAAAAAAAAAAACAAATTACAGCCGCACGCGATTATTCGATCGATAATACGGAAATTGAAACGAAAACATCCCGCGATCTCGATGATGCGAGGGATATAATGAAACTAGTCAAGTAATCGATGCGATGCGATATAGAAACGTTCTGGTTATAGAAAGAGATTCTAATTCTCATTATATCGTGTGAGCGTGTGTAAGCGATGGGAAACGACGATATAATGATGTCAATGGCATCGCGCCGCCGACAATATCGTAGTAGTTGCCGTTAATAAGCGACTTCCTTAAACTGCAATTCTCTCTCTGTTTTCATGCAAATCACGCGGTCGTAAACGCGCGATGGAGAACTCAAACACATCTCGTGGCTCGTATACGATATATGCGTACGTATATAATACCCGCGCGCGCGGTCGGAGCCTATACGTCATCCTTACTTTACAGTCGCGAACAATGGACGTCTCTGCCGATTATATCGACGTGTCTGTCGATTAATGCCTTCGGCCGGAGAACGAGCAATCAATTTGGCGAACGAACTTGTTCGGCGCCGCCGCTCGTTTTGCAGAATTTTTTTTTTCGCGTTTTTGCGAAAAGCTGTATTTTTTTTTCTTTTTCAAGATCCGGTAAAACATTCCG
>QVNV01000185.1:0-43604 GCA_014825455.1 Pseudomyrmex pallidus | reverse complement strand
CTATATATATATATGATATAATGTATGTGACGACTGTATTCAACTGTGTGCTTATCGTGTATGCATCAGCGCAAAGGGAAAGTGCTGATTAGATAAACGTACTAAACGAGAAAATAGAATCAGAATATGTGGCTCTCTTTAACTTCTACAAATCTTATGGAGAAATTTTTTCCGCAAGAGATATAAAATATTTGTTACAATAGTCTCTTTCATGTAACATATTGTTTAGTTTACACACGTTTAACTAAACGTTACGTTGAATATTGTTGAATAGTTGAATTTTGACTTTTGCGTGTAGTTTGTCTATAGTTACATACATATATATATACATACTTCAGATTGATTGGATTGATATATTCCAGTTGAAATAGATTGACTTATATTAAGTTAAATGTAACATACACTTCGTGAACAACGTGCATTACGGAGTATAAATATATTTGTTGTTGCGTTTTATGGATTGTGTGCTATTAGATAAGAATTTAGACACACACAAACGTGTTATAAATTTATTACACAACATCACACACACCCACCCACCCACACGCGCGACACACAAACTGCAAAAAATGAATATTTACCGAAAATGTACCAACATATTTTTACCCCACAATACAACCAAAAAGAGAATGAGTGTTCTCTGTTTCTCTGTGGACGTGAGTCGAGACTATACCAGACACAATACTCCATTAACGAGCTAGATTATCGACGAAGACAACTCTATGATTAAAATTAGTTGAGTGTAACCGTAGGAATCGCACGTATGTACGTATAAGGAATGACACGCAAATATGTACGTAACAAAGGCTGTAAGTATTTATTGTAATCCCTTTTTGTCTGGGAAACAGTGTGTGCGGAGAAGCCGATAAAAAACAAAAAAAAAAAACCAGATATGAGATTCTCGAAAAGAACTTGAATACACGGAGTAAAAGATACATATAAAAAAAGTTTATATGTAAACAACATATCATATGACAAATACCGTAGGCTTAATGTAGCAAAAAAGCATAGTGTGCTTATAATTAAGAACTATATTTCACTTTGCACATGTAATCGTTATTTATTTTCTTCATCAGTTCATTAGAAATGTATGGTCTTTTTTTCATGCTTTTTTAAACTTTGTTTTCAGTTGACGATACGTACTTATGTGTACTTTTAATCGGCAAAATTTAAACTGCGCGGGCATCGGAAAGATAAAAAACCAAAAAAAAAACTTCTGAAAACTCGTTTATAAAAGATTCTAAAAATATTTCGTACGTGAAGATCATTATTTGTCACGAATATTCAACGAAACAATAATAAAAAGCAAACTATTGAAAAAAAAAAAAAAATCGAACATATACACAGAAAGACATTGCACGACATTCTTTACGCATTGAAGTTAATGAAGCATTACAATTAGATGCATATTTGCGAGTACTTGAAAACAAGTTTGTGTTCGTCGGTGACTAAAGAATTTATTGCAATAAAATAAATGTTCTGTGAACAAGATCGCATTTAAAAACGCAATACTGATTGTTTATTCTCTTTTATGCGATTTTCTTTTAAGCTCTGCTTTATATCTACATGCTATATACGCGTATGTATGCTTGTATATGCGGGTGCGCGCGCGCGTGTGTACGTGTGCGTGTGAGTCATGTACACATGCGTACGCACAATGGCACCAGGCAGACTGTTTATAAAAGAAGAAACGGCAGATATGTTTACGTTTCGCAGAGAGAGACTCTTGTGATCTCTCTGAACACGTACGGCGTGTCACACCGGGGCTCGCAAAACGGTAGTCGGTAGTTAATAAAAGCGGAAGCCAGCGTTTGCCGTAACAATAACGGCAAATTGATGTGATTTTCACGTGTCAGAATATTGTCACGTAGAGGAGATATAATAACTCTCTGATATTGAATCGTATCAATTTGCCGTTATCGTTATCGTGAGCACAACGTTACATTTATACTATATCGAAGAAACACGTACATCTTTTCGAATACTTTTCCTTTTTGCTGCACGCGCGGCGGCATCGTGCGCGTGTGAAGGTGAGAACGCCGATTGTTTCCTAAAGTGATCCAAGTATATGAGATGACTGAAGAAAAAACGAAATTATATGAGATCGTGATCACGATAACACGTGTAGTAGTGAAACGTTCGTTTCGTCTGTATCGATTGTGCGATGTCTCATGGCGTTCCCAGTTGCGAAATCTATCTCGCAAAGGTTTGCTGAAGAAGTTGCGTTTTTTATTAAATCACTTGAACCTGCGTACAATCGTGAAGTGCTTCAATCAGGGAATACTATCCAACGATCCGGACGTTATCTGCGTCACTTATGATGAAATCGTTCGGCGCGGTTTACACGGCACGGTCTACGTCGAGGCTATAATCAAGAGATACAAGAAGTTGTGTAGTAAGTACAAAATTATTTAATTTTTATTTATTTTTTATTTATCCGACACAAGTCTCTTAAATATATATTTACCGGGAAGAAGTTCAACAATTTAAAAGCTCGTGAAACTTTACAACTACGAGTTGATTAAGGTCGATACGAGCCGACGCGTATGTGCAATTATATATATTTATTAATTAACTTCCCTTAAATACCCAATGTATTTTTTTCCTCCATAGAAATTTAAAAGTCCATTACAAAAAAGACATTTGGCCTTTGGCCAAAGGTCAAATCAGGATCTTTCGCGTTCCGTGCGTAACTTGAGTATTTCACATGCATCAAGCCTATGTATGTAAATTTAATTAAATTTAATTTGAATTTCCATGTATGTTAATTTACACGTTTAAGGGATATTAATAAATATGTATGTAAGTGCACGTACATCCGGCTCGTATCGAACCTTAATATTCTTTTCAGTTGTAAAAACAATTATTTCACAATTATATAAATATGTTTATTTATAAAAATTCGTAAAACAAGTCTGAAAGCTAATTTGATCAAGTGCGAAACAAGAGAGAACAGAGAGAGCTAAGTAAGCTTGGAAAGGAATTTTAAAATGTCTGTTCCACAATAGATTTTTTCTTAACACAAAAAAAGAAGTGCTCACATGGGCACGCGCGTCCACGTTACATAAGGACTCTTTGTGACACGTGCAGATAGGACGCGTGGGTCTTGCGCTGCGTAACCAATCGACGTCTCGCTTTTCAGCTAGGGTTGCCATCCGTCCTCTTTTCCCCGGACACTGTCTTTTTTTTTTTCAGAGTGTCGAGGACATCCTGACGAATTTTCCGAAGGAATTTACGATTATGATGACCGTCCGAGGTTTAGGGAATCTTCTAAATATTTTACTTTTTTTCTCCTATCTTACCCTGAGATAAGATTGCCATCCGTTCTCTTTTTCCCCGGACACTTTATGGCAACCCTATTTTCAGCTGGAAATATAGACTTTTGTCATGTGACACAAAAACGTTTATTTTATTTTTCAAAATCGGTTCACGCGTTTCTTGAGAGACACACGTGCCGGAGTTATATTATTTAAAAAGTGAGTGCTACATACCATACAACTTTGCGCAGTAGTACTCGTGCGTTTTATTTTTCTGAATTTTCGTACCCTATTCTGACATCATTATTTTTTGAGAGGCGATAACGAAGCTGAATAAATCATGCGAGTGCGATTTGCAAATGCAAGAAATCGATCGACGCAGCGAGAGGTAAACTACCTCTCGAAACGGAGTTTGCTCCATATAAACTGAAGAGATACTTTCCTAAAATATTATATAATTTAATTTTGAGATTTTTAAAATCTTATCACGTAAGAAAATCGTTCAACACACAAGGATGATAAAATCCAAACAATAATGACAAAGAAACAACAATTGCAAGTGAAATCTCTTACTGGTAATTCGAGTTAAAATTCGGCGAAATTGTGGCCGCAAAACCGGAGCAATTCGCACATTGCGCAATACACTGCGCAGTAAACAGTCAAGGACGCATCATAGGGCTGGCTTCATCCCTAGTAAGCCTGTGGTGTGGCGTCGAACGGGGCTCCCTTTTTCTCTTCCTTTCGACGTTTCCTCCCCCGTCTGATGCACACAAACAGAGGCCACGTAACTTCCTAAACTCGTGAATAAAAAGTGGATTGATATCAGACACGTTACGAGTGACAATCGTTCGAAGACGGTAAAAAAAAAACACTGAGTGGAGAAGTAAAAAATGTAACGTAAAATTGTCGAAAAGAGACATTGACGCGCAACATCACGTACCTGGTTTGAGAAAGCTATATATTCGTTTCGAGATTTCGCTAAGCACGTCACACAAAAGAATCTTACCTGCACTTCTCGTTAAGAGATAAGTCTCGGCCTTCCTCCAACGACAATACGACATCATTCCGCCCCTCTCCAGTCATCCCGTATAGTTTTTCTTTCAATCTTTTTTCACCCCCTCCGGTCAGTCAGTGTGAAAGCACCATTCGTGTGGCGCCCTAAACACGTTACTGCACGTTAATACTGACTCGGGCCGAGCCACGAGCGAGAGGTAAGTGCGTAAAGACTCTTGCAAGAGTTCAGGTAGTTTTTACCCACAGCGCGCGTTCTCTCGGAGCGGCCGTGAGTCGATGTATAGGGAAATCGTACAGCGGCATTATCTCGGCATTTTGTACAGCGGCTATTACATATATACGGAAACCAGTTTGTCGCGTAGCACGCGCGGAGCAACGTGATTTCTGTATGGAAAAATAGCGCCGAACGTACCGCCAGCAACATTTCGTGGAAGCAACGATAAATACATCGCGCGTCCGAGCGGAGGATTAGGGATTAGGTTAGGTCGATTATGCGAAAAAACGCTGGTAATGGCGCTGCGGGTTTTCGGCATACGAGAATAATTAAAATCAATTTGGCGCACAACGCACGACAGTGCTCTGCAAACGTTCCTTGCCTATATATAGTGTAGGAGATTTTTCTTTTTATTTTTTTTTATTTTCGAAGTGTGGGACACACCATGTCAACAGGACTGGCGTTACTAAATAACCAACAATCGTGTCAGACAAGTACGAAATGGCTTTATTGATTTTCCAAAGATACACTTGCAATATTCTACACGAGTGTGTGCTTATTTCTTTTTTTTCAGCGTGCGAGACCAGCAACAATAATGCGTTGAATGCGTTGGAAAATACACCTAACGGGAATACAGTGAAGGTGAGTTTGAAATTTTGAAACTACTCTCTCTGGGTGAGAAGCACATGGCCACATATTTAATGGATCTCACTCTGGATATATTTGGCTTATTTTGACTTAATAGTAACAATTAATTTAGAGCTGTCGCGGCATAATGATAGCATCTAGAGTATTTTATTGTTTTACCAAGTACTTTTTTAACTTGTTCACGCACTTTGCGCTTTTCTTGATAGTGATATGTTTTACATTCGCTGTGCAGATATCACTAAAATATATGATACGAAAATAAAATGTATGTATGTATAAATTTGATATTATGTAATCTCACAGATTTTCAATTTGCTTCTGATTTTGGGGGGGGGGGTATTAAAATATAGGACACAGAATTGAAATCATTTACAAAAGTTCGAAGTACATAATTGTGAATTTGCTTGGTGAAATAAAACACTTATTGTGCAGCTATTATAGCATAGATGTAACTTGCAGATGGAGCCGGGTACTTTACCAAAACCTATTCTCAAAAGATCGTTGGATGGAGACCTAGAAGGTCAGTAAAAAAAAATTAATGAATATACATATATATATATGTATTTTGTGAATAATATATCTATATATATATATAATTTCAGTACTAAAATTGTTATATTTGTTATCTTTAATTAGAGACCTTTAGTACAAAAAAACGTAAGAATCCACAACCAAAAAATGCAGTATGTGCATTAAATGAGTTGAAAAATGGAGCTATATACAAAGTTGTGGAGCAAACCGGACCCACACATGCGCCGATCTTTACCATGGCTGTACAAGTTGATGGGCAGACATACGAAGGAAAAGGAAAAACCAAGAAAGCAGCGAAGCAAGCCGCTGCTGAAATTGCGTTGAGAAACATCGTTCAATTTCGGACACCCGAAGTTCATCAAGCTATCAATACTTGCCAGCCTGTTGTGCCTCTTGAACCAGATTTCACGAGCGACGTAACGGAACGTGATAATCATCTTGTCAATGCGTTTAAACCATTAGCGCAGCAACCAAAGAATCCCAATACCTTTTTAGATAAAGGCCCAGTAGCATTGATTAACGAACTCTATCCGGGTATTACGTATAACTGCATATCTGACAACGGGGAAAGTTATGCGAAATTCACGGTGTCGGTAACTATTGAAGGAGAGACATTTGAAGGGACTGGTTCTAGTAAGAAACAGGCCAAAGCGGCAGCGAGTAAAGCTGCCTTAGCAAAATTAAGAAATGTCCATAGTTCCTCATTCTGTATACCACTTCGCATATTTAACAATGCTGCAAATTGGCAAGAAATGACTCTGCCACAGATATTAGCTGACAAAATTGGCAAAATGGTTAACACGAAATTCGGAGAACTCATTCAGAACAAACCGCAGCATGCACGGCGTAAAGTTTTAGCTGGTATTGTACAAACACAAGGAACAGATGCTCTTCTAATATGTATTGCTACTGGTAAGACATATGCACATATGTTTGTCTTAAATATATCTTATTGATATTTTAAATAACAATTTTAGTATATGTTTTAAAACAAGAATACTTGTTAACTATTTTTGTTTATAACAATTAAAAGGTACAAAATGTATATCTGGCGAGCATCTGAGCGTCAGTGGCGGTGCCGTGAACGATTGTCATGCAGAAGTTGTGGCACGGCGATGCCTCTGTGAATATCTGTACAATCAACTGGAACTTCACATTGAAGACAAGAGCGCGGAGTCCATCCTTGAATCAACTAAAAACGGATTTAAACTGAAGGAAGGCATACAATTTCATCTATATATCAATACCGCTCCCTGCGGAGACGCGAGAATCTTCTCGCCTCATGAAGAAAACGACGCTATCGACAAACACCCTAACAGACGAGCTAGAGGTCAGTTACGCACGAAGATAGAATCCGGCGAGGGGACTATTCCCGTTAAGAGCCACGAGAGCCAAGGGATTCAAACTTGGGATGGTGTACTAATGGTACGTGCTAAGTTCATTACAAAAATTACATACGTGTTGTTGCGAAATTATGTGTTTTTGCGAAACTGCGTGAGTATTTTGTATCAACTGTAGTTTTTTTTAAATTTGTTTTTAGGGCCAAAGACTGTTGACGATGTCGTGTTCGGACAAAATAGCTCGATGGAACGTACTTGGCGTACAAGGTGCGCTCCTAAGCCACTTCATCGAGCCAATTTACTTCCACAGCATTGTCCTCGGCAGTCTGTTAAACCCGAGCCATATGTACAGAGCGGTTTGCGGTCGTATCGAAAATCATATTCAGGGTTTGCCCCCGCCATATAAACTCAATAAACCCTGTATGAGTCTCGTCACGTCAAATGAAGTAAGACAACCTGGAAAAGCACCTAATTACAGCGTAAACTGGACAATTGGTTCGTGCATACTTCTATATACGTTTCATACATCTGAGATTTATGAACAGTAATGTACGAGTGTAATTGAACTTTTTATTATTTTATGTTTTTCATTTTTAGGACAAAGCGACGCTGAAGTTATAAACAGCACAACTGGCAAAGATGAATTAGGAAAACCATCTAGACTATCGAAACAAGCATTCTTTAGAAGATTCTTCAACCTCCTAAATAACAAGCTTCCAACTATAGATGAAGTCGACGAAAATAAGTGTCGTCACTATCTTGAAGCAAAATCTTCAGTAAAAGATTACTCGGTAAGTAACGTTTTCTTAAATAATATATATAAATAAAATAAGCTTTTCAAAATACACACAGAATATACAACAATATTTCTTACACATTTTGTCTTCGATTTTTTTTTCTAGGTTGCCAAGCAGCAGCTAAAGGACGCTTTTATGAGAGCGCATCTCGGAAGCTGGGTAAAAAAACCGATTGAACAAGATATGTTTGAAATAGATATCTGACTAAATTGGAGTGATAATAACATCACAATAAGTAATTCGAAATCTCAAGACATAGATTATGTAGTTCCTAGTGCAAACTAGATCGCTCGTTCGGCGTGTCATAATATGGCAGAATTTGGTATCAGTAAAGCATAAATCGTAGGATTTCGCAATTACATAATTTTTGATTTTGATCTCAGATTTGTCGTGTTCAAAGTATATTACGAATTATTAGTGGTTATTAATAGTTACGTTCTATTACAACAGTAGTCGATAGAAACAAAAAAAAACAAAAAAAAAACCCAGTATCAGAACTTGAAGCTTTATATTGTTTTGACGTATTAATAGCGATAGTTGTTAACAGAAAATCGATTTCAGCACATATCCACATAGAATTTCATAGAATTAATATGGTCTGTAAAGAAATTTATTACGATAAAATTCTTTATAATTTTGATGCAGCATCCGAGAAAGTAAAGGAGACACATATTTATTTGTATAAATTATTTATAATATAATTTTCATTTCTTTCTTTGTACATACAGTAATTTCGTTTGTTTCGTGGATACTTTTCACCCTCTTAAATTTTCACCTTCTTCAGTTTTGACACATACTACGTAGGCAACTGACTACTCAAGTCATATTTCAGTATAGTAGTTTTTAATTAAAGTGTAGCGTTAAGATGCAACATTAGTATTTTATAGACATATACATGTATACACACATATATATGTATATACATAAAAGTGCATTATACCTAGACATTCCCAGATAACATTCTACATCGAAAATACGCAAGTCTCTTATTAAGATTTATCTTAAAAAATAATTGACTTGTTTAACAAGGATAAGAATGATATCGTTCAGTGTGCAATGTATTTTTATACGCACTTATATGCGCGTGTGAACAACGAACATCACGTATTAATACACAAATGAACATATCTTTGTGTAAGTGGGTATAAAAGGCTACTCGTGTCGAACGAAATTGTGCAAATTTCTGTTTCGCGAGAAACACAACCCCCCGGGAGATTTCTAACTTTATTCACATTATTCACACAAGTCCACGCAATGCTATCTGGGATTTTTATAAAGGTATTAGATATCGTGGCAACGAGTAAAGTTGCAACAACACTTTACATCCTCGACGGCTGTGATTGGATTCAGATCTGAAAAAAAAAAAAAAATGGATCTTAATCGTAAAAGATACCAATTTTGTTGCAAAGTTCAGCAAAAAAGGAGAGATGGGACAGAGTTTTACATCATGGTGATTCTGTACGCTCTGTACACATACACACACATACAACACACAGTGTTCTCGTTTACCAATTGCACTTGTTGAAATCATATAATTAGAAGCATCGGAAAGTGAATGACATCTTCAGTGAAAAGCATCTTTGTTCAATGACACTTTCAATTTTAGAAAACTTTAATTAAAAACTGAAGACATTGCTCCCACCAATTGGTCCAAATATATCTAAAAACTATATATATTCCATTCGTCTTGTGCAACGATTCGAACTTGCGCTTTCTTAAGATTTTTGTGATATATTATTTAGACATATGTGTAAAATATAAGAAAATGTCCTTAACACAGCAAGTTACGAACGGGATCGCACGTGCTTTAGTAACTATATTTGGTAACGGGTATCACAGTGGTTTGTTTGTTTTTTTTTGTTGCAAAGTCTTCTCGGTGTAGGTAATTTAATTTACAAGAAGATCGAATTTTCCCAAAGTATTTCTAAGAAAGTGTATGTTCGAAAACGGCAAAATGTCGGAGATTTGTCGCCATTCGTGTAATAAACTTTTTTACAAATACTGACGAAATTTTATCTGATCTTGTAAATTAGAATTTTCGTATCAAGTTCGCGCGTATAAGCGCGAACTGTCTGCAATCAGTTCAATGGCTATTATTTTCAGTACGTATATAATATATAGATGTACAGGAAGTAAAACTAGAAGAGAGTAGACGATGTATAAAAAAAAAGAAAAAACAAAAAAATTACGATGCTATACACATTATGAATTATATAGCTCTTCAGATATAAATACGTTATAAGTAATATAGAGTATATTAATTAGAGGTAGAAAGAGAGAATCCTAAGGTCATTGCCTCACTGTGCCAGTATTATGATTAATACAATTCTGCCGTAGTGACACACTGCCCGGTGCTGGTCCAGTTTTGCATAAAGAACTTTATTTGATTTTATTTTCTAATATACTATGTTATATACACACCGAAAAACCAAAAACACTTTCTTTTTTTAGAGAATCGCATATATACATAGATTAATTATTAACTCGCAAATTAAGTAATATTCTTTTCCTCGATGTACGTTTTAAGAAAATCTTGTATTAGAGAGAGAAAAAAAAAGACCTTAATATTAAGTGTGTATGTTTTGCAAGTATATGTCGTATTATATTTTATTTCATGGTGGTGTTTGAGTTAACGTTAAGAGGTGTGTGAGAGAGAAACATTTATGTTCAAATTATATATCAAAAATTTTATCCATTGTGTAAAGCGCCAACACTACATTTTGGATGAGCTAACGCCATTTTCTTCTTTTCTTGTAGCATAAAACCAGCATTGTATTTAAATCGTTATTCTAATTGAGCGTATTTATTAAGTAGATTGTGGCTACGGCGGAGTAAAGAGTGTTCGCTCGCTATGTTAATATGTGATAATAGTCGTATATTTGTGCCAAGCGAATGGCTCAACGAAGTTTGTTGCTTTACCTTCGCCTACGTTTATATAGCCATATAGTTGTTTCATCAAAATGAATCAAGATGCAATTTAGGTTTTCGGATAAACAGCGGCAACGAGAAAAAAGAAAAAAAGAATTATCTGCGTATCACACATCGCACGTCAGAGAGAGCACGTCATTATCGAAAGTGTCATCGTTTTGTTCATAAAAAAGTTGTTTCGAGATTTATTGCGTTGTGTGTGTATATATATATATATATATATATAAAGCTACGCCTCTCTTTCTCTCTCTCTCTCTCTCTTTCTCTCTCTCTATTCGTGTACATGTGAATTTTTATACGTATATATCGCTTCCCCTTATTATAGAAATTGACTTTGATTTTTATTTATCGCGGAGAAAGAGATGTCTTTTTTTGTTGTTTTTTTCTTTTAAACAGTTCACAAACAATAATGTCACATACAATGATGTTACTGTCAATTCATATATTTATGCTCACTGAAATTGTAGCAGGTTGTTGCACTAGAGTAGATTTCTATTTTCGCACCACGTATAACTATTAAAATATGTAAACCGTCATTCTCTCTGTCTCTCTTTAGCGGAGAGCCGGAATTATATACACAACATACGCTCGAAGAGGACGTACTCTATTGTAATATACATATGTTTTAAACATTCTTTTCATGGACAGTACGATGGCCTTCTTTATATATACACACATATACAATACTCGCATATAATTATAAAATGCAACACGCAATGTATAGATCTATATTACTCCCCGGTTACTGTAAAAATCGATAAACGCTGCAATTACATGTTCAAACATTTATTCCCATTTAGTCTGTGTGTGAAACAAGTAATCGAAATTACTGTCTGTTCACTGAAATTATCATATATGTAAATTCGTTCATCATTTTTTCTGTTTCTTAACTTATTATTCAAGAATGCACGCGATATTTTTCAATCATTGTTCTCTTTTATTTTCTTTTCCTTGCGCCTTTCAACGAAAAAAATGCGAAGAGATAGTGCAACATTAAGTTGACGTATACAACAACAAGTTTGTTTGCTATTTGTTCCTAAGCATTAATCAGACGCTTCGTTAATTGATCGTAAAAAAAAGTTTTTTACTCAAGCATATAACGCAGAAATCTATATATCTATTTACGAAGCATTTATATACACAGATATAAACTTGCATATACATATATATTTGTGAATCTTTAAACTTTATATATATACATACATGACTTAAATATTTGGTGAATGATTTAAAGCTTAGGAACAATGCCTCTTTGATCGCTATATAATCATAAAATATGTAGCTTGCAGTATATATATATGTATATATATACTGTAAAAATTTGCATAAGTTTTAAAAAACAGACAGTAATCCATCTCTGTTATTCAATTCTTTATATATATACATACCTGTATACTATTTTAACAATTTTATCGGACGATCACTAGAGAAAGAATGCGAATCATTTTGTTAGCTATCATAAATACTTGTAGATATCGGAGTTTTCGAAAGTCGAATATTTTATCGTTAAAATAACGCAATACGAAGAAACAAGTCCACTTTTATAGCGTTTTCTCATTGATCAATATAATAATAATCTTAATAGTCGCGAAAGACTCTACACGTATTGGTTATCCTCTTGATCTATCTTCTTCCATCGCATATACAACATCACTTTGCGAATATTCCTACGTATTGAATGTTTAATTGACACATCGCAAATTATCACACGAGATGAGAAAACGAAAATGACACGCTATTAAATCAATACGGTAGAAAAGGAACGTCATAAGCAGCATAATATAATCATGCAAAAAACAATCCCAAAGTAAAGAAAAGCTCATAGTACTATTGCAAAAAAAAAAAAAAATAAAAAAATAAAAAAAATAAGGATAAATATTATAATCACTAGGTTTAGTCGACTTAACTTCGATTATCTTTCACCTGTTCTACGCTCAAGTATATAATATATATATGATCGAAATCCTGAGCATTAAATCAAGTATTAACTGTCGGAATACGAATTTGTAGTCGGCTAGATTTTAAGCTTGACTAGTGCCTCTTAAGAAATACTCCTAGAAATTAAAAATGATCTAGTTAAACTTGCAAAATAAAAACTTTTATTTACGAGATTCTTCTGTGATGTGTTATTTTCCATCTGATAAACGGATACTCCTCTCTTTCTTCTCATATAAATCTACATTTTTTCCTCACTAAAAACAAATTGTTTTATTTTTTTAAATCATGATGCGTGTGTAAATAATACACGTAATTATTAAATAATAACGCACGTGTTTTGCTGATAATAATTTTTTTTATTCCTATTTTGTAAATTTTGTTCCGATAAAATGGTAAACCAATTAAAAAATTTCACAGTAATGTGCGTCATCAGGCGAAAGTTATTATACAGGTATATGTTATTTCACACCTAATGACGCATGTGTATGTATACAAGCTGTGTACAGTAACAAATATCAAATAAGAAAATCTTGTTAAAACTAATAATAAATAAGATAATACCGTTAATTCTGCACCAATATATAACATATAACATACAATATATACTTATGTATCAGATACACTGTATCTATACATATAATAACTTGTTAATTTTCAATTTTTCTTTGTTGATGTTGCATTGTTAACCTTGCTATCTCGTTACCTAATGTATCGATATTGTCCTGTAAAAAGAAGAAAACAGACATCTTTCAGGTAACAGTGTTATTAAAAATCGATTGTTTGAAGCCTGCATTTGCAATCATTTTTAATACCATTAGGTTTAATATGGATTACTATTATCATTAATTTTCCTCTATTTTGTGATGTTTATAAATTTACCTTCAGAGTAATGTTTTTTAATAACGCATCTTCAAGAACCGCCTGTAATTTTTGGTTTATTTCTAAAGAAAGTTCCAACGTCATGTTCTCATCGGAAACTCGGGTGTTGTAGACAGATGCCATTATACCTCCGTGACGTGCCAGTTCCGCCTACGCATAAGCAAAATTAATCATTTCGGAAATATTTTGAGAACATATAATATTTTCAATGTAGAATCAACATTTCTTCTTACAGTTAGTATATCCTTTTTGTGTTTGATATGCTTGGATGTAAAGATAAAAGTATTTTTTGTAATATTAATACAAATTTTATTTATATATTATATAAAAACATAAAATTTTCTAATTTAGACAAATACTCACTTTATGCTTATCTCTTTCGTTGCAAGTCAGAGCACCAAAATTTTGATTTAAAATATAATGTTGTATTATTTTTGTTTTTTTCTGCACCTCTTCCACCAATGCCTGTGTATGTTCTTCTAAAAAATCTAATTTTTCAGCTCTCTTCACATTTATCTTTTGCAGCTCTATGATACGATTCATCAGTACTTGGTTGCTAGGTTCTATCGATTGAATGTGGTCGCTATTAGCGTTGTTATCTGATAAGGCACCGTTCGTCATATCGCCTAAAAAATGAAAAAAATAAAACATTGCTCTATTAAAACAAATGCATCAGTTTACATCCAACAAACCTGTATTTAAGGAAGTATTGGACCCGGTCCGGGATGTAACATCTAATGAATCACTAGGAGACGCGGTTTCAAACATTTCCAATTTTCTGCGACACTGTTGCAACTCCCGCGTCATCTCCTTTATGGAAGTCTGATGCTTCCGTTTCAGCACCGCGTTTTCGCCCTGACTATCCTCCAATTTCTGAGCAAAATTCTGCGCGAGTTGCGTCTGTTCGGCAACGTGTTTCGCCAAGATCTCGCACTCCTCTCGTCTCTTTTTTCGTTCTTGCATCAGGTCCTCTTCCAGAATTTTAATTTTATTAGTTAATTCATTGATGCAATTACGTAATGGACCGTGCTCCGATTCGAGATTTTCTGCTTTCGCCCGGATTGCAGTGAATTCAGACTGGAGAAGCACGTTCTTGTCGGTCAATTTTTGCGTAAAGTCTAGCATATCCGCTTCCTTCTGACGGCACGCTTGCATGTCGGATTGCAGTTCTTCGTTACTCAATCGTAACTGTTGCATTTCAGCTTCGATCGATGCTATACGCTCTTCTTTCCTGTACGAACAGAAATGAACATTACTGATTGAAATATCATGTTTTTCATGTTTCATTCTTTTCCTAATATTATTACTTACTGTTGCAATTGAAGTTTCAACGTTTCCAACTGAGAGACCTTGTTCAATAATTCGGAAATTTGTTCCTGACGCTGATTCGCAATAATTTTCAAATTGCTTAAATCATTTTCATTGTTCAATCGAGCTTTCTCGGATTCTTGAAGTGTCAAACTTAGTCTCTTATTTTCTTCGATTAAAGTTTGCTGTTTAGATTTCAGTGTTTCCAGTTCCTTTTGCAACTGAAGTCTCAGCGTTTCTTTATCTTCCGTGACTGATCTTTCTAAAATTAAACGCGCTTGATGCTCTTTCAACTGCTGATCTAAGGTCACAGCTTTGTTTTCTTCGGACTGCTGGAATTTACGAAACGATTCTTGTGTCTCGCGGCGTATTTGGTCGCACTCCTCCTTCATATTATTTATTTTCATCTGCAACACATATCTAAATAACATTTACATTCTTCGTTAAAACTTTATTGACTGATCGCTAATCAAACGTCCAAGATTCTTAAAAGAGAAAGTTTATAAAAGTTTTCGTCTTAAGTAACTAAATGCGCGAAAAGCAAACTTGTGTCGTAATCTACTTTACCAAAGCTTTGTCCAATTTTTGTTGAGTTTCTTTCTGTGTCTCCATTTCCGTTATAAGTTTGGTTTGTGTCCATTTTAATTTAACTTCCTTCGCTTTAACGTCCTCTCTCAGTCTTTCGATCTCTTTCTGAAGTTCACCCGTTTCGCGACACTTTCCATCCAAGATGTTGCAAATTCTTGTGCGCTCGCCCTGCGACTGGCGTAACTTGTTCTGCAGCAACTCCTGATCCTTCAAAAGTTCCTTTATTCTGCGCTCCGCGCAATCTTTTACTCTATCGCATACATCAACAAATTAAACTCTATCACACGCGCAATATCATAAATTGTACAAAATTTATCTTCTCACGACATGTACCTGTTTGCCTCGATCAACCGTTCCTCGCCAATTGCATATTTCACGACCATGTTTTCCTTCTCCTTGTTAACGGCAATACATTCTTTCTTCAAAGCTTCCTGAATAATCAACGACTCATCCAAATCAGCTGTCAGCTTGTTCATAGTTTTCTCCAAATGTTCTATCTGTTCAACAAACGTGTCCGTGTTTGTTTGAACTTCTTGGAATGATTTATTCGCTAAATGGCACTCCTCAAAATCTTTGATTCTGTCTAGCAGTTTCGAATGTTTAAGTTTTAAACTAGTATAATCCTCTAATAACGCAAGATATAACGGATGATCTAACGAGTCACGTTTTAAACTATTTAAATCTAATAACATATCGTCTCTATACGCATTCTTAAGCAAGTTTTTTGTTTGCATTACGTTACTTTTATTTTCGTCACGATTCTCCAACATATCTCTATTCTGTGTTCGCGCTTGTTCGTTCGTAACATCATAATTTAATCTATTCACATCGTTCTTCTCAAAGATATCGTTTCTTTTCTCATATAATACTATTTTATTCCTGTTATTCTCTAACAGCTGTTCTTCCTTAGAAGCGTCATGTATATCTTTCTCTCTCACACATACCAGTGGATTTTTTTCATTCTCTACATTAATTAACAGCGTATCTGATTTATCCTCACTCTTCCCACAACTTTGTTTCTCTATACAACTCCCATTCAGAGCAAGACCTGAATTTGACAAATCTATATCTGATATCACGTCTTTAGAAGCCGATTCATTATTGATATAAAATCTCGCCGAGTCTGATCTCGACGGATGATTATACTTCATTGCCAAATGTTGTGGCAGCAGAGTTCTTTCCATGATGTTTGTCGACTTTTCAGTGATGAAGTTTAAAAAATTACGACTTTTGTTTATGAGATGAACATTCGACTGCATTATGTTTATCGGATTTGCCAAGAGAGACATCTTCACAAGTTTGTTATCATCCGCTAATGTTGGTCGAGACGTTAAGTTATTTCGCACGTGAGTATTTAATGAAAGATTCGAGATTGACTGATTTTGCGGTTTATTCTCCTTAAATTGATGCTTTTCTTGATTGTTCTCACTCAAGGTTTTCTTATTTATCTGTGATTGTAAGTCTATCTTGTCTTCGCAAAATTGCTCCATTCTTGGTGCGCTGCTTTCCACAATCACTTTTTTAAAATAATTTTCATTATGTTTTTCTTCTGGCAAATTATTTTTAAAACTATCACTAATTACTTTGTTCATGGAAGAATTGTTTGCCTCATTCGATTGATTAAATAATAATGTCTCTTCCTCATCAGTGCATGCTGCTGCTGAATTTGTATGCTTATGTACATCATTTTCAAAATTATTAGTTTCATTTCTAAGTACATTTGAATCTACAGATGATACTGATATCATGGATAAAGAAACACTTCTGTTATGAGAGATTGAATCATGATTAGACTTGTCCTTGCTTGGAAGATAGCTTTCACTGCTAGAAAACTGACTCTTTTGTAGTTTTGGAATATCAACAAATTTGCAAGCATCAAAGAGTAACGAATTAATGTTGTCTGTCATTAGTTCTATGTCATTTTCCTCATTTTTACTTTCAACTATGTGTTCAGAGATCTGTTTGCTTTGAAAATTATCATCTTGGTCTGATATTCCTAGTTGCAAATAAACTTACATTAATTCTCTTATAATAGTGCAAGTAATATTCTAATTTTTCAAAGAACATTTTCTAATAACGTAAAAAGTAGAACAACTATTTTTAACACACATGCATATGTTTACAGTACAAAATAAATGTTTACTAGTAAACAATTCAATCTTTTTAAAAACAGCTGTACAACAATCAATCACGTGTATACTAAAATGAAATACACAACGTGTTTCTAAATTTTACGTGTATCTTCGGTCTTTGTGATAAAATTAAAGTCTTTTATCTTACACTAAAAATGTATTTTGTTATATACCAGAAAACTGTGATTTTTCGTCCATCACTAATGAAGAAGCCTCGCCGAATATGCAAAATTGATAAATTTTATCCCATCATTTTGTGCTTTTAAAAATGAAGATTAACGGTATTGGGATTGTCCACTGATTTCTGACAACGTGAAGAACAGTCTGCAACATTCCAGTTTTCTATTATCTGTACATATGTAATTAAAAAAGTAACCTCAACAACAAGAACAGATTGCAATTTTTATCAGCATCTGTCAATAGTGTCAATGTCGTCGCGCGATAGGCCGTGTTCATTAATTCGTCGGAATTTAATTTAGGCCTTGTGTTCACGTGTGCCATCAATCGTTCGCGAGTCTCATGAGCACAAGACTTTACGTTGCACAGAAAATGATACAAGCCTAAGATCATCATGAGCAATAAGCACAGGTTTGTTATACTCTGCAAGAGAATAAAATTTTTAATAAATACATATATATATATAATTGACTCAATATAAACTTACAAAATAAATACATAAAATATTTGTAGTAAATATACACCGAGTAAATATATACAGAGTTTTCTATCAACGAGTTTTATTATTAACGATTCTTACAGAATTGCGTAACAAAGATATAAAGAAGATATAAAAGTTACATAAAAATTTAAATATTAAAGTATTCAATAGGAAAAAATTATCTTATTATAATTTTTATAATTCCCAACAATCTGCGTTTATATATACTAATATTAATTATATATAACACTCGCATCTTTTTAATCATTACGAAAACCGATAATTTGATCGATAAATCTGAGCAAATAATTGAATGTCAGTAGTAAATTGCCAAGCTAGAAATCTTAAGCAAATGTAGCTGCATTTAAAAGTAAATCAATCATAGAGAGCATATACAACAATTTTACTGCTTTAATTTAATTGTCACTCTGTGATACGCGTTGCAGAGAAATCCTCGGATGTTGTAGATATTCTCAAATGATTCCGGTTGGACGTTGTACGCCGAGTCAACTGCTTTCGCATAGATTTTAGTCTCTTTCATGTTCTTCGCGACGGGAAGTTCCGCTTTCCATAATGTCCAACTCCAGTAACGATCTTCTTTCGCCTCAAGATCTTCTGTTAGATCTGCTGTATGCCAAGTCTTACCTTCAAACGTGTTGAAAATCATAAGAAAAAAGAAAAAGTCTAATTCGCGCGCTGCGAAAGAAAGCGTAAAAATTGAAACATAATTATTCTTTCTTTTTTCTCACCTTCGTCATTTGTCACATCCACGCGAATTATCTTCCGACCACCACCAGACCACGCGTAACCTGTTTGTTTTTGTTATTAAGTTTTTAATATTCTTTTCGAATAGTTTTTACACAAATATTGAAACTCTACATTAGTCGTACAACTCTTACCTTTTACTTCTATTTTACCATTCTTGACTTCAACCGTGTCTGAATTCTGCGGATCGCATATTGCCGAAATTACGGGCATTTCTTGTATCGCGGGCGATTTACTGAAGTCTACGTTGTCCCAGGTCGTGCTCGGTGAGAATCCCTTGTAATCGCCTTGTTGCCACTGCGACTGACTTTCTTGCTTCGAAACGGAGATTTTACCTTTCGAGTGGAGAAATATTTCGATGTAAGCTCATATCTCGATAATTACACGACTTATTAGGATCTTAAGAAATTTCTTGTACTGAGCCATTTCACATTTCTCGCTCCGACAACTCCAGGAACGATTACGCGAATCGGGAACCCGTGATCTCTGCTTAACGGTTCGCCATTCATTTCGTAAGCCAGAATGACTTCCTTTCTCGGATCCATGGCTTTGGAGATCGGGATGCTCGCACCATACGGTGTACCAGACGGATCCAGATCGTATCCTTCAAACTGATAAAACGAAAACAATAATTCTAGTGCAAATAACGCGTTTTTTATATGTACCAGTTAACTCTTCATTGAGAGAAGTACCTGAACATGATTAAATTTCTCCTCGCTTATTCCCAAATCTTTTAAAACATCGCACAATCGTGCACCCGTCCATGTTGCATTCCCGACGGCGCCAACACCCCAGCTAACACCTTTCAGTTTTTGTACCTGTTTTTTTACTGTTATAATTTGAGCATACGTGCTGCCTTAGACAGACCTTAGTACTAACAAAATGTTAATTTTTCTGTAAATTCACCTGTGACATTTCGGAACGTCTGTTTCCTCCGCACATTACAGCAGCTGTTACGGTGTATTTTTTATACTTCTTTATTGTTTCGTAACTCAGTGTCTTTTTGACTGTGCCTTCTACCGCTAATTCCAATGCATAGTCCTTCACATCTATTTGCGGCACTGGTAAATGATTCCGTACATAAAAGAGATCACTGAAAAATGGAACAACGTAAACGTATATATTACAAAACACTAAGCACAAATTACTTAAAATAATGCATATTTACGAAGGTGTAAGAAAGCTCTCCACCAACAGAGAAGACGGCGGTTCTGCACAAAACGGTTTAGAACCATTAACTATTAAAGCTTTGTGCCGTTTAGGTTCGTTTGCGTACGGATCGTATGAGTCAGTCTTATTAGACTCAGCGTCATCTTCTGAGATATTTCCAATTCTCATGGATTCTAACAGCGAGTATATTTCTTTTGTCTTGTGGTTTGCAAAAATGGACCAGAAGGGATCGATTGAACCTCCGGCGGCCATCATAATCTTTGATGGGCCACCTGGATGTTTGTCTACAAAGTCTGTTATATCGTATACACCTTGCCCGTAAGTAACCCAAATGCGATTTTCCTTTTTATCATGTTTTCCTACTTCCTCCAAGCTGTATGTCTTCATATCCTTTCGCAATTGGCCACATTGTACATTTTGCATTGCATTGAGCGCATAGACATTTCTTTTATAGTTGAAAATATAGTAAAAAGATATACCTAACACTGATGCAGCAACAACGGCATATGTTGCGTACAATGCAGGAGGTTCTCGCACCTTCCTGGAAGACTCTGGCTTTTCCCTTAAAAAGCATTGTGGATTATATGAATTAGCATATGATTTTACAAGCACTTGTAGCAATGGTACCTGTGTTCTGAAAGAAACAGTATATGTGGTATGTAATTCTGAACAATTACCGCTTCTTAAAAAAATACTAATGTTATACGGCACTTTTATTTGTTAGTAGTAAAATATAAAAAAATATACCTTAGTTTTATTCTGTTAAATATTTTCCAGTGTAAACTCATATTGTATACGATATACTCTAATTATTATTCGGTGTTTCTTACAATATACTATCTCCTACTCTCAGGCAATCATATGCGTTTGTATTTATTTTTTTCATTAGGGAAAATAAAACAATTAGACACAATACTGTCAGAGATGCCGTTTATCTCATAGGCCTTATATCCATTAATGTCCATAATGATAAAAATCGATTTGAGAGAAAATTGGCCAATCATATTCAAACAATTCAGTCAATCGATCCAATTAGTCAGTTTTCTCTCCATTCGAGATCTCGATCCTTTTCTATTTTTAAATTTTTAAGCACTCGTGCAGTTTTGCGTGCGACGCGACCTTAAGGCTATCATCTGGTTCTAACCTTAACCTAACCTAGAGGCAGCTATTTTGATCGGATTGAATAGAAGTCCAAAACAAAGCCGAGAATTAAAAAGGCACGTTAAAAATTCCATAAAACATTTATTTTGATCGAATAACTTTGGATAAAAGCAATAATTTTTCACGATTGTATTTTAATTTGTAATAAACACAACTATAGTAAATTCTAGGAAATTCGGTAAGAGTTAATTGGAGTTAATTTTGAAGAATTGTTTATTACTTGTATGTATATGAAAAATATCTTGTCAAACAGTAAATTACAAATTACAAATTACAGTAATTCTATATTCTGCAGATTTTGCAATAATAATAAAATATCTCAAATTGTGGATGTGTTTTTATCAAAAAGTGTTTGATCAACATGTGCACAGAAGAATGAAAACAAAATAAATGCAGAATACATCTTATTTCTTTTGTAAAAATAAATTTTATAGTATATATATATGGAATGTAGAAAAACAGAAAAAGAGCATATGATGACAGTATATAAAAACAATATTTTTTTAAAGATATTTTTAGATTTGGAGTATGAGAAGTGAAAAGTAACTTACTATAGAGTAATGGCTATGAGAAAAAGGAGTGGATCTGGTGCCAAACGTCAGCACAAATGTAAGCTAGTGCCAATCTATGAAAGTTTTTTCAAAGGTGAAGATTTGACTCTAGCTCATCCAAATTTCTGGAATGAATTGTTTCTTATTAAACCTATGGTATGTTCAATTATATATGTTTTTAACCAGACAGAATAATATTAAAAAAAGCTAAGATATTTGAGCATGGATATTTGTTTTAGGTACCTCATATTGAAAATGAAATTCTGCATATGACATCAGAACAATTAAATGCTAGCAAAGAAAATTTAAATGCTCTAGTGTGTCATTGTGTGGATACATTAGTTGATGAACATCCATTTAGAATAGTATATGCACTGCAAACTTTAGCAGCAGTAATTCAATCTATGTACAAGAAAGCCAATCAAGGAGACTATGGATTTAACTTAATAGATATGCTAGTGGGCTTTGATTCTGCAGAACAGAGGATGACAACTTTGATGCAACATTGTAATAATTTTTTAACAGGTGATACATACATTACAACTTAATTATTACAGAATGTAACAATTTAATATAAAAAATACTCCAATTTTTCAATAGTAATAAATATAGTTGGGTTATTAATTTTTAGGTGAATATCCGGATAGTTTGAAAGCTTTGTGTCTGAAATTATTGTTGATAATAGTTACTGGTATGGACAATATTAGTCAAAATACCTTGCTGGAATATGTGATGTTGAACAGTGTTTTTGAATCTCTGATTCAAGTACGTTGAACATTTATAAGGCATTTTTCTTATTTGTTTTTTTTTTTTAATATATTTATTTAAAACTTATAAATAAAGCATGTGAAAATTTAATATTAATATCTTGATTTATTTCTTAATACAGTTATTAAGAGATACAGCTGCTAGAAATCGTCATGGTCATGATGCAGTGTTATTGTTAACTCTTCTAGTCAACTACAGAAAGTATGAAAGTGCAAATCCTTACATAGTTAAATTATCAATTCTGGACGATGAGTTGGCACTCAATGGATACGGTCAAGCTATATCGAGTTCGTTAACAGAGTTTTGCAGACAATTTGCTCAGCAAAGAGCAGGTATTAATCTCTCAATTAAAAAAAGAGCTTTTAACAAAATATTTCATGAATTTATAATTTTTAGGTCATTTTTGTAGTTTTAAATTCATATTCAATGTTTTTAAGACAAAAAGAATAAACACTCTCATGTATTTTCAGAGGTACAACCATCTTGGTTATCATCTATAACTAGTATAGTCGGAAGCATGTTTGTTGGAGAGGAAGAAGCGAAAACGCAACAAGTTCGCGCAAATAACGCTTTGCTTTTAGCTTTGTACGAAGCTACGCACTTAAATCGCAATTTTGTAACTACTCTGGCCTATACACAGAGCGACACCAGTGCACCACCGTCGCCAAATAACACCTTGGGTCCAAACGCCGTGGCTCCTGGTGCTTCGCCACCCGATGTAATGGCCCAACCGTTTAATTTACTAGCAACCTTCCTGCAATACTGGTAAGAAGAAGAAAAATCAGTAAAGTAAATGCTTAAGTGTATGCTTAACGAACTGTTGTTCAACTACTGCAAAGTACATATTCACTTCTGTTGCAGTTCCATTGTTATGCAAGTTATTAGAACAGAGGCTATAATGAATAACGTGAAGTTGTGCTTCCTGATATTGAGTTGTATCGCAGAGGACCAATACGCAAATAGTTTAATGCACGACGCGAATTTGGCGTTCCGAGTTCAGCTACACAGAGTGCCCATGCATCATAGAAAGTTGCAGGATAAAGCAGCTCCTGCCCAACCTCTCGCAGCCACATTACTTGGTATTTTCTTAGTTTTGTGTTTCCTTCGATAATTTACAAAATATTGTTACACAACTAATTGCTATTATACACATATATATCATCTGATTATACAGATTTGCTCGTTGAATTCATAACGTCACATATGATGAAGAAATTTCCACTTGAATTGTATCATCAGTGCATCGGCGTTCTACAGAGACTGTTGTGTTATCAAAAGAGATGTCGCGTTAGACTCGGTTACCAGTGGCGGGATCTTTGGACTGCATTGATCAATCTGCTGAAATTCTTAACAACCCACGAGAGTCATCTCATTAAGAAGATGAACATATTTCCCTTAGCTATTCAGGTATGTACAATTAGATATTCGAGGAAAAAAAGCGTTTGTCGTGCCGTTGGACTAAATAATGTTTTTGCATTTTATTTAACAGGTAGTGAACGTTTTAAACTTCTTTATTACATACGCCGATACATTTTTGTCATCGCCTAATAGCTACGATGAGTTGTTTTATGAAATTATTCGTATGAGGCTTATTTTTACTAATTTGAATGCTATGGGTAAGTGTGCGAAATAAGAGTGTTTTTTGTGCAACGAACAAAATATTTTACGATGAGAGGAACACACGTGGAAATTTTCAGCGCTTAGATATTCGACCAGCGAGTCGTATGAATACAAGGAACATGCGCTTAAATTAACAAATTCTCTCGTCAATGTGAGAGATATTGTTAATCATTTTCCACCCAAGATAGCTGCGTGGTTAGCAAAGGAGAGCCTGTCAACACCGACGGAACAACAAATTCTAGCAATTATAATACAGAATTACGACAGTCTTGCTTTGAAACTGCAAGATAATCTGGATCAGTACGAAAGATATTCGGAGAAGCCTAATCATACTGCATTTTTTGAAGAAATGGTAATTAAATTATATACGTATAGATATGTGTACGTGTGTTGAGTTTAAAAATTAAAACAAATAGATAGTTGAATATTTATTGAATTTAAATGAATGTTATTGTGCAGGTAACTGGAGTGATATTGGACACAAGGACTTCGATAGATCTTAATAGTTTAGATACACAAACTATATTAGAAGAGCTATCAAATATCTCATAATGTAAAGATATATACATATATACATACATACATACATACAGATATACATACATACATACATACATATATATATACACATTGCAATATATTTTCAACTTATTGTGGCTAATGTATCATTACAATACATCCTTTTCTCACGAATATAAAGCCCTATCAGCTCTTATTTGTAAATTCCTTTGAAAAACTAAAGATATGTGTATTATTCCAAAGATTTTCTATATACAAAAAACATTGAGAGGTTCTTTTATTAAACAAATTGATTAATGCAATTGATTAGGTTAAGCCTCGTCCATAACGATTGCAAAATCCCGCAGAATCAGCCAATATGATTCAAGGGATTTGCGACCTTTGTAAACGAGACTTTAAGTACCGCCACTAATAATATTGCCACTAACCAAACACTAGCCGGTTTTTTTCTCTTGCTTTTGAAAAATATAACTTAAACAATACAAAAAATGGCAAGTAAAACAATTGGTAACTTAGCTAAAATGTCGAAGCTGTTTCAACCTATGTCAATCGAAATACTTGAAAAAAGAAAAAATGAGATATCTCAAAATTTTAAGGTATGTTTAAATTTTACCTGTGATTATTGACCTTAAAGTAGTGTTTTTAATATTTATTGCTTATGTAAATATTTTCAAACGCTCAATAAGCTAAACTTATCTCTTTAAGTGCTTTAAAACATTAATTAAAATTCTAGTTACTAAGCAATTATGGAATTATTAAACCGGTTAACACCGGTATGTATGCTCTGTTACCATTGGGAATGAGGGCTTTGAATAAATTGATAGATTTAGTGGATAAAGAAATGGCAAAACTTGGTGCAGAAAAAATACTGCTTCCAGCGTTAACTTCTACCACATTGTGGAAACAATCTGATAGATATGACTCTAACAAAACTGAACTATTTACAGTTACAGATAGACACAGTAAGGAATATATTTTGAGCCCAGTAAGTAAGATCCATGTAATAAAAATTACTTCAACTAAAAATAAAACTGTTTAATATACATGTACAGTGTTAAGTATTTCGTTTTTGTATGTTATAGACTTATGAAGAACAAATCTGTGATTTACTCTCATCCATAGGACTTATTTCTCATAAATTATTACCTCTGAGATTGTATCAAATTTCTAGCAAGTGGCGGGATGAAATGCATCCACGTCTTGACCTTCTTCGTAGCAGAGAATTTATCATGAAGGACTTGTATACATTTGACACTAGCTTGGAATATGCACAACAAACATATAATTTAGTCTGCAAGTCTTACGATAACATTTTTAAAAAAATTGGTATAAAATATGTAAAAGGTAAATGTTTCTTATAAGATAAATATATATGTATGTATGTATAAAGGTAAATGTATCTTTAGATATTACGTATAATAACACATTGTATCTTTTAAAAGCTGAAGGCGATGTAGGAACAATTGGGGGTTTGTCATCGCATGAATATCACTACATGTCTGAAGTAGGTGAAGATATCATACTTCAGTGTCCTTCGTGTGACTTTTCTATTAATCAAACTATCGCAGATACACCGAATTGTCCCGGATGCAAAACTGAATTGCATAAACACACTACTGCTGAAGTAAGGACAATTCTTCTTAAGAAAGAAAATAGATTAGCTTTACAATATATTAATGCAAAACGCTCCACACAATGAATTTCCGAATATTTTAAAATTCTATTTTTATTATACTTGCAGGTGGGACACACATTCTTATTAAATACCAAATATTCTAAGGTGTTTAGAGTAAAATATTTGGAACACAATGAAAGAAATACGGTGGCAATGGGTTGTTTCGGTCTCGGACTGAGTCGCATCCTTATGTTGGCTGTTGAAACTTTATCGATAAACAACGAAATGAGATGGCCTGTAAAATTAGCACCGTACACAGCATGCATTATACCTCCAAAGGTGATCATATTACACCCTTAGTGGAAATGTATAGATAATGGAAATGTATAAAAGCAAAAGTGTTATTATATGTAATGAATGAATTAACAGGCTGGAAGCAAAGAAGAAGCTACATCTGTCTACGTTCAGCAATTGTCCGAGATTCTTTGCAAGCATGATGTCGACGCGATATTGGACGACCGGACACGTTTCACAATCGGTAAACGACTGCTCTATGCACGTGCGACGGGATATCCTTATATAATTGTCATTGGCAAGGCGGCGACCCAGTCAACGCCTCTGTTCGAACTTCATGATCTGAACAATTCTGTTAGTCATGAGTTTTCGCTCGAACAATTAAATGATTATTTTGCTAACATGGATTTAAATAATTAAAACTAGATAGAAAGAGAAAAAGATGCATGTATATTATATACATCTTGATTCGAACATAATATGATGTTATTTAATGTATATATGTATATTTTATAATTATATACTTAGTATATAATTAGTGCATAATTATAATATAGAAAATTATATACTTAGTATGTAATTTTCTTTGTGAAAAAGATGCGACAGCTTTTTGTAAATAAAATTTATCATTGCGATTATACAGAGAGATATAAATTTATGTACGAGTTTGACCAATTTTGACGGTCTCTCATAACTTTTCACATAAATTTTGGAAAGATAATTTTCAAATTTTTGTCTTAGGGAGAAAGTTACGGATTGCTGCCCTGCTGAGGAACATGGAAAATTCGTTTTTCGAACATTGGTAGCTACGAAATGCTCGAACTCTGCGTTTTTTCCGCGCGAGGTCTCTCCGAAACAACACGTCACGTCTGCAATTGCACGTCTATATGCTGTTTATACCTTCTCGTGCCGATTTGACGGTCGGTCAGTCAGTCGCAAATCGCGCCGGTGGATGCGAGAAACAGAGTGGTGTTTTGTAACGCGGATGCGCTCACCTTCTCTTTCTGTTCTTCCGGCGCACATTTGTCGTTACCGTCATCGTCATCGTCGTCGTCGCAGTGATAAAACTCGCGAGGTCTGTGCATCACAGCAACCACGATGTCGAGTCAGGAACCGATGGTCATAGCCACAGACAGTATCGACGGTATTTGGCCCTTCTTGCAGAGCGTGAGTTTGTTTCCTTTCTTGTTTACTGTTTTCCTTTTCTGTCACTTTGTCACAGCTGTCGCTTTCGATAATTTCAGTTCGCGACAACATGATTCCGTGACATTTAGCACCGAAACGCGAATCCGCATACGGACGGTCTATCCAACTCTTGCCTCATTTGGGCGTTTTTTTTTAGAAGCATCTTGATTGTATCTTTTGCGCGTAAAATTGAACGGAGAACGTTTGGAAATTGTGAAAGGAAAATCGAAAGTCCAGAAAAACACATTTCGGAGTGAGCGCGAAAAAAACTAGATCTTATCTAGTTTATTAACTTTTACTGTCGCATGTCTTGCAAATTGTACACGAAAAATGGCTATATGAATAAATAATTAAGTTGTACGCGCATGGAATCTCGGATTTTGGAGAAATAAGAAGAATAAGGACAACAAACGTAATTAAATCAAACTCGATACCAGTAGTAACAAAAAAAAAGAGAGAACAGAGACAAATATATGTCCAGAATTTCGAGTCAACTGTCACTTTTTTGGCCGCGTTTTAGCTTTTGACACCCGCCGGCCGCTCATTAGTTTCGTTTAATTTGAGACGCATGCTGTATTGCGTCAAATCACTTGTGCAGCGTTATCTTATCGCCGGCATTGTCGCGCGTCTCGACGAGACGCGATACAGACAGAAAACATGTCGCAAAAAGAAAAGCATCTCATTAAGCCGGTTTTTAATCAACCTTGACATAAACGAAAGATCGAGAAAACGCTGATCCAAAATTTTTTAAATAATTACATTTGATACAATCTCTCTATTTTCGTCGTCGTCGTTGTCGTCGTCGTCGTCGCGTTCTCAAGGACACGCCGCGAGACGAGTTCTCGCGAAAATACGCGCGCGTTTGTCTGACATTTATGCGATTTATATTCTCCAGACTTTTTGGATATTTTTGAATCAAGTTATCGTACTTTGCACAAATATTTGCAAACATTTTGCTCCTCTTCTTGCAGTAAGCCATAGCGCTTTTGTGTAGAAATTAAATAAATAAAAAGAAGAACAAAGTCACTCTTTAATATAGATGAGATTGAGAAAATTTTTCTCTTTATCTATTCTAATAGATTAGATTGAAAAAGAGAAAATTGTTGTTTTATCTGGTGCCATTGTCAATCTTATCTCTATTTCACCGTAGAAGTTGTCTTGGTTTTTTTAACAAAAACCAAAAAATTAATCCTTGTATATTATTGATTAAGGTGATAACGCCGATTCGATTTGCTCCAGATTGGAAGATTGGTATCAATACGCGATATGTCAATATATATGTATATATATATATAATTCTGTTGCAGATTGATTGGAGGGATCCGTGGCTAGCTGTAGTGCTGACTTTTCACATTGTCGTCACAATGACCGCACTAATGACGCGAAATCATGCAAATTTTCAAATAATTCTGTTTCTTGTTCTTTGTAAGGATCCGTTGTAATTACTGCAAATTTTTTAATCTCCGTTTCTCCGCCTGAAATGTTACTTAAACTGAGTTTCATGTTTCAGTGCTTCTGGTTTATTTCTCAGAAACTATAAATGAAGTTGCAGCAACAAATTGGATGTACGTATTAATTAACAGCCAAAACGTCAAGCGCGCGTTCTTCTCTTTTTCCGGCTTTGATCATTTCCAATTTTTTTTCGCAGGGTATTCTCAAGACAGCAGTACTTCGATTCTAAAGGCTTATTTATATCTGTTGTGTTTTCGGTACCTATTTTGATGAATTGCATGATCATGGTGGTGAGTATAATGCGTTGCGCAACGTGCATTACACAATTGAAAGCACAATCAAGTTTTTTGTCAATAAACGTTTTGCAATTTTAATCGGTATGATCAGCAAAAACAATATCGCTTTTTAGGCCAGTTGGCTTTATCAGTCCAGTCAATTAATGACAAGTCTGAAACGGGCTCAGTTGCGACAGCAAGCAAGAAATCGCAAGTCGGAAGTAGAAGCAGCTAATGGTGAAGTGGCTACACGAGCAAAAACCGAGTAAAAACAGAGAGTCTCTAGTCATAACACGCGGAGGAATACAAGGTGCAAGTACACACTTGACTGAAGATGTGTGCGTGTGTGCGCGCGCGTGTATGTGTGTGTGTATGTGTGTGTGTGCGTGCGTGCATGCGTGCGTGCGTGCAAATTATATTTCACTTGCGACTAAAAGTAGGTCCCGGAAAACGCTGTATATATACCTTGCCCATCGCCGATTTAATAAACGCTCCGTTTTTCTAAATGCGTATGAATAATTTGATACGTATATACATATACACATATGTAAAGATGAAAAACGAAACTATACATACTATATATATATAATTATATGTATATTGAAAATTATATATATGTATACACACACATGTGTCGATGCAATCAAAACGATAAACACATCAGAATTGCCTAGTCATTCTTCATTAGAACGTACCTCCGATATTGTGCCGTACATTATACAGAGATTTTATGAAATTTAAACTACTTTTGATGCGGAAAAACGCAAGTTAGATTAATGAGATATAATGCAGCAACGAATGATTAAAAAAAAAGAGAAAAAGAAAAAAAACACGAAGAAGCACAGCACCGGTATGCTGTAATGCGGCGAGACACATTTTGTTATCTTACCGTCGAAGAACATTCCGATAGCTTACTCTTGTCATTGTTTTTTTTATATCAACCCTTTGAGGATCGGGTATTCTTTGCCGTTTTCTTTTGTGGAAACTCATGTTGATTTGTTTTTATATATTCCAAATTTATGTTTTTAAACGTTTACTGATATAATGTACCTTTTTTTACAATTTGAATGACTTACAAGTTTTTATATCTCTTTTTGCTCCCTTCTTGGCCCATAATTGGCTGAAATATAATAAACTAAACTATATCTCTTTTTGCTCATTGTCAACACCTAATTATTGAAGCACCTGATATGAAAACGTAGTGATTATTTTATTTTCTTCATAATTGTCCGACACATTGTTATTTCCACTTGATTGATTCACATTAGAGATTTTTACACGAGTTTTATAATCTTATTTACTTTTTTAATAAAAATTCGTAGTTTATATGTATATATAAAAACAAACTGCCACTAGCACATATGTGTGTATGTGTGTGTGTGTGTGCGTGTTGCCACTCCTCAAAGGGTCACGGTACTGGTCAAAGGTAATATAATAATCAAAGTGTTCTTATACATTGTAATGTACTTAACATAATCTTATAGCGCAGACACGTCATTTTTCATTGCAATAATTATAAAGAAAAAAACTATAAAGAAAAAATAACACGATAGAGCAGCATATATGTGTGCGTGTGTGAGAATTTTAATGCGTGTCTACAAATGAGCATAGCTTTTTAAACCCGCTTCGCGCGATCTTGAAGTAACGTAGGATATATTGTATATTGATACATAATACAAGTCGAGGCGTGTGTATCTTGCCGTTATCTTTATATATAATAATATATATTTAATACGCGTTTAATTATTTTAAAATAATAAAGTACTTCTTCGTATACAAAACTGTGCGTTTTTCTCTTCTGTGCTTCGTATAAGTTTGTTTTTGTTCTCACTTTATTATGACGCGCGCAAAAATTGACTCGGTGGAATGTAAATCTTATTAAATATATATATATATATATACATATGTGTGTGTATGTGTGTGTGTGTGTGAAACTACGACGAAGTCGTAGTTACTTATACGCTTTCCTGCAATCAATATGCCGTATGTAATGATTTACGATGACGTAACGTAGATTTCCTTCTCACATACTAAAGCTTGATGGTAAATTATATTAGTGGCATACGAATTGATAATATTTATAGATATTGATATTATTTCGACGTATTCTTATTGTTAGTTATTGTATGTAATTAGTTTCGTAATTATCGCTTCTTATAACAAATTATTGCTCCTAAAAAAGAAAGAAACGTTACAGTCTTATATCGTGTAATATATATATTTTATATTTATTTAATGTTTTTTTTTTCTGTTTTTATTCATAACGATATATGTGTATAATTAAAAAAATAAAATAAAAAAAGTTTTTGAAAAAGAAACTCATCATTTATTTCTACGCAACAAAACTAAGAAACATTTGACGCGAGAATTTATAACGAGCAATGAGAACCAACAGCGGAAATATGATAATTACGTTGTATTTTATTTCACATCGGATGTGATAATATGTAAGCGCCGCTTAAAAACTATATATTTAATACATATTAAATACACATTAAGCTTCTTTTAATAGTTTATCTGCGAATAAAAATAGATGTGACATTGATGTTGATTTGCCGATTGTCGTTGATACCGACTAATTACAGTTGATGCGTCCAATTAACCGATTGTTTTAAACGTAAATAACACGCCCTAATGTACAACTAGTGACAAAAATATTTACCACGTTGGCATCACTTGAGTTTTGCTGTTTAAGTGGTTGGCAGTATTCGTTCGTTTACCAGTTTCAATTTTGAAAGTAAACAGCTGTAAGCAACTGATTTGAAGCTGAGCTGATCAAAAGTTTGCTTTATTCCGCGTGCACTCAGAAATCATGGGCAATTACGCGAACAAGTTGCTGTTTCGCATTCACGAAAATCAAAAAGAAAACAATGAAACTGACAGCAACGTGCAAACGCCAAAATTGCCCCAAAAAAGGCTACTAGTTGATCCGCGATCAATTACAGTAGGAATAGCAAGAACTCCTATTGAGGTAAAAAATCTATTAGTTATTGATGAAATCTAATAGTTGTTTAATACTTTGCAGGAAAAAAATTAACTAAATAATAGCTTTTTTGAATTTTATGATAACATAACACACAAAACACAAATTAAATATATTTCTTTTTAATGAAATACAGGTGAATACTCCTCCACTTACGACAACCAAGAGGATACCTAGTGCAATTCCAAGACATTTGCAGACAAAGCAATTTCTTGAAACTAACTTAGATGTAGTAATGCCACCATTGTCACCGAAGAAACCTCCACTTCCAAGATCAATAGCTAGCAATCTTTCTGTAGGATCAGTATGTCACTTAATGTTTTTACTCATTACATTAATGCTCTCATTCATTATCTTTTCTTATATATTTTCTTAGATAAAAACTAGAATATACTTTTAAATTGGTCAAATTCTTTTTTAATACACTAGTGTATATGAAATAACTACTATATAAATGTAAACTTACTTTGTATTATTCGTGAGAGAAAAATTGTCAGAAGTAATATATTGTTTTATACATATGCAGGATGAGAAACATGGTAATGACTATCTCACGCCGAAAACTAATATCGCAAAGAGTAAAAAAAAACTTACGGTAATAGATAAAGAACGTTACAGAGTTTTGGGATTAGATCCTAGATCTCCGGCTGCGGATTTCGAAAGAACTCCTATTTTAGTGTCAAAATCTCTTGCGTTAATAAGAGCACGTTCGCAAGAACATTTGAATCGCAAAGGAAGTTACGAAACAGACGTTTACAATCCAGACAGTCCGGGAAATCTAGAAATCAGTTTATCACGCAGCATTCCTGAATTGGTCTCGAATGTGGCTTCGGAAATTCGGACAAAATTAAATCTGAAGCAAGCGACCGAACTCGCCACGGTTAAATCCGAGTCGAGCGATGACGAGGTTTTTGAGAGTGAAGAGGAACAAGTAACGGTTATTAATAATCCGAAATTCAAGAAGAGGCAAGAGACATCATCGATCTCGAGCGAACAGACAGTAACGATTAATAAAGAAGAAAATACGAAGAGTGATAATTATGAAAACACCGAAAGTAACATGACGAAGACTACGCATTCGAACAACAGTGACAATAAAATCGAAGTATGGCACGATTCGTTATCATCGGAGAAAGAGTTGTCAGGTAAGAAAGAGGATGAAAATATTATAGAAAAGTTACCACGAGGAAAGATTTCCAAGGAAGAAATAATTATAACATTTGATGAATGTACCACAATTAGTACCTCTAGTAAAACAATAAAGGCAGAAGATTGTCATAAAGCGGGTAAAAGAGAAGATGAAAAAAGAAAAAGTATCAAACCGGATATTAAATTTATATCAAATGAAAAAAAGATTTTCACTCCTGAGAAAAAATGTGGTACTGAAATGTCAATGGTAATTTTATATAATATATAATGTTTTATTGTATGTATACATATATATAACAGCATATTAAAATAAAATGTATAAACGTACTTTTTTTAGAATCGAACACCGCTTGGCAATCGATCTAACAATGATCAAAAAATGGCATTAAACTTGATACAAAGATCGAGAAATACAGTTGATACTAGGATACTGCAAGAAAACACGCCTCCAAAGAAATACAATATAAAGAGCAAAGGTGACAATCAATGGGATCCGAATACCACAGTCTTCATTTAACTAATTTAAATGATTAATGTGTTAGTTAATTTGTTTTATGATAAGGACAATGATCGCGCGGAATTTATTCTTGATGTTAATTAAGAAGAACAATTAAATTGTATAAGTAATTTTAAGTTTTTTGTATTTTACATGTAATTTAAGTTTCTTATATTCAATTGTAATTTTCTTCTTTTACTTTGATGTAAAATAAATATAAAATAAGTTTGAAAATTGTCTAATCCCATCTTGCGCCGGACAACTTTGATTTGACGTTTATGGTTTATTTAAGTACTGTGCTTTTGCATTACGCTGCGAATCTGAGACTTTGCCGCTTGAATTGAAGATTGAAGGTCTTCGCTAGGTTTTATCAAGTGTGTTACGCTGAAAAATATATTCGTAGTAGATTAGCGCGATAAAGAAGAAAACAAAGTTGAAAGTATATATCAAAATAGAATGAGAATCTGTAGAAATACACACTTCGGATCTTTTATGACTATCTTCTTTTTCTCATTTTCAGATTGTTTCAACAACTTGACTGTAATTCCACTTTCGACTTTCTTCACATTGTAGAATACGTTCGTTTTCTCGGTGGAACTCTGTTTCGCGAATTTTCTTGTATCTATAAGTTGCGGCCGAAAGATCTTAACTTTGACACCATCGTCAATATGTTTTCCTTTATAATTTTTTCTCTTTCGCACATTCGAGTTCGGATTTATGTTCGGCTTTTGAGTTACTGGTTGTATCACTGCTTCAATCGATTGATTCAATGTCGATTGTGAGTTTGATCCTGATGCAGTGCTAGTGTTGCTCCAATTGTTCCAGTTAATCGGTAAACTAGGCTCAGTTACACATCGCGGATCTATGCTCTGAGGTATTCCATTGCAAATAGACATCAGTGTTTGTCCAGGATAACAATGTTTGAGTCGTTCTTCGGTAAGAGGCAAAGCAGGGTTCTTCTTCCTTCTGTGATACTGTTCTCTACAAAATTAAATGTTTAATACATGTAAACATTAAAGTAAAAGGTGTTTTTCGTGCACACACACATTATATGGTAATGGCAGTGCTTAGACATACTTTGGGACAAACGTGTCAACTTCTGGGTTTGTTAAATCTTGTTGATTTCTTTTTATCTGTCTCACTACTTCCTTGCGACGCTGTATGAGTTTTGCTCTTGTTTCCATCAGAGTTTCCAATTCAGGAACATAAAAAACATGTAAAAGTCCGCCATAAAAGTTTTTGTTATCAATTGCCCGCTTTGCCACTCTATGAAAAAATAACTTATATGTATAGTCTTTCTAAGTTGCCAGCAACTAGTTTCTACATATTTGTTTATTTAATATAAATTTTCTTTAAAACAGAAATATACACACCTTGCACTTTGAATACGTGCATAATGTATATGATACGTTTCTGTAAATTCTTCCGATGGATATTCGGTTACTAATTCGATTGCTTTTACCTCTCCGTAAGGATGAACAAGCCCCTCTACTTCGTTTCCTAATTTCAATGCAGGTACTCCACATAATAGCAAATGTTGTGATTCATCGTTAATTGTATAAACCTGTTGCACAGAGCTAGTTTGTCAAGGAAATGTTTGCACACAACTACTTACAAGTATGGCTCTTAAATAATTTTAAAGTATTTACAATAAAAATCAAGTATACACATCATTCTCTCTTTATGTTAGCATATTTTGCAAGTAAATTTGTATTAAAATTCTCTCTGCTATATAAAAGTATATAGCAGAGAGAATTTTAGTAAAACTAACAAGAAATATACTTGGAAATGTAATTTAAAAACTTTTTAGAGTAGGATACAAGTCCCCAACGCTACCTTGACTGCTGTCAACTTTTTTCCTTGTCTGTAAGGTGGTCGAGTCTTACATAAGTTTTGCTGCACATGGTGAGGCATGTGTGTTACTTTACACTTTTCTTCCGTCATAATATACAACACACAAAATCAAACACGTACAAAAATAAAATGAGGAACACAGAAGACGACGAAGCAAGGGTTCTTCCTTCCTCCTGTAGAATCGAATTATTGAAAGTCTCTGTACACAAAAACAAAAATCGTGTATCGTGTTTCAGAGATACCCTCTTTTATTTATAGCCGTCGTGGGCCTCCGGCTTTGCGAAGTAGGTTAGGTCGTAGTTTCGTTTATCAACAAACACGATACTCGTTTGCGTACATCCTTACAAGTGTATATATCTGGATTCAGCATAAATGGAGTGTTAGCGAGAAAATGTTTATGTTCTGCGCGCTCTAATGACAGAATAATATACTACATTTTGATATTTACCGAAGGAAGAAGAACCTCACTGCAACGCCACTGCGAGATCGCCAAGTGGAACTGTCTTGACCAATAGCTTTTGACGTCGACGAAGAACCGGACGTATTAGAAACTTATACTCGATTCAAATAGAGAAGAGAATTTCGACGGACGAAAACGCGTCCATTTCGCGCATCTCTCCATAGCCATTGGTTGACAGCGAGTATTCCGCCAATCCCGCGCGCAACGCTATCCCCCCTTTGTCCGCTTTTCTTCTCCTCTGCGCAGTAGTACAAGGTTAGAAAAGGACAGGCTGGTGGTAATTCTCTATCTCTGTCGTCCAGTTCTTGCCCATTTGAGTGAGCGTTCTAGTATAGTATACATGTTCAGTGCTTTAGTCCTCCATGAAGTGCATTGAAGTGCAACAAACCGAACCTCGTTTTGTTATTGTTATTCAGTATTCAATATTTTGATCGATATTTTTATATCGTGAAATTAGACTGGCGTATGGATTAACCACTAGTCTACTGAGCCATAATTGCAAAAAAGAAAAAGACGAAGATTTTTATATCTTGGATTTATACTAAAATTTTACTTGTGAGCTACAAATAACATTTGTTAAACCTTAATAATTCGGCGTTTAATCTAATTTCAAAAAACACTTTGTACAAAGAAACACTAAATTAAATTGTATCACGATGACACCGCCGATGGAAAGAATTAATATTTTGGAGACTATTGAAAAAGATATTGTAGTATGTTTGCAAAGTGCAGGTAATTTTACATGAATACATTGAAATATAAATATATAATTGTGTATTTAAAAACTATATATATATATATATACATGTTTATGAGTTCAATCACAGTATATTTCACACTTATATAGGACAAGCTTGCATGGAACTGAGTAAAGAAAAAACAAGCTTAAAACAGGCAGAGACAAATACACATCAATTTTTAAAAACTTTAGGACAGTTGGAATCTAGATTGAGTGAACAAATTAATTATCTTACCCAGGTTTCAACTGGTATGTATCTTTAATTTAGAATTCTTTGTTTTCATCAATATGTATTTATAATACTATATTTATAGGTCAGCCACATGAAGGTTCTGGATATGCAAGTCAAAAAGTATTACAAATGGCATGGCACAGATTAGAACATGCACGAAGTAGAGTCAATGAATTAGAACGTATAAAAAATAAATTACGTTAAATGTAACTTTTCTTGTATGTACATTTTAATATAATATGTACATTTTAAGATAAACATACAATCAATGTTACATTTTATCATATAAAGAATGTCTATAAATATTAATTGATTGTTTACATGATTTTTTCTAAATAAATCTTATAATCTTATTTGTATTTCTCATTATTAGGAAAATTATATATATATAAAGATATATGTACAAATGATATTTTTTTTTTGTTATAATCATCTGATTTTTATTATAATTAATTATCTGATCATATAAAAAATGGCTCACTTTGTATTTACTTTTATTACAAATTAACTATATATTTTTATTTTATACAGAATATTTATACAGAAAATATTTATTAAACATTATTCATAATATATTATTCAAACAATTTTATAACAATTGTTACAACAATTTTTTTATGTTTAAACTTTTCTGTATATAATATTCTAAAAAAAAATACATAAATATATATTTTCATGCATTATATCAATCTGTTTATCACATATACCTACATACATATAGTTAACTTTATAAAAACATTCCAATAACACAAAATATATTATACAATTTTTACGATTATATCATTTTGCATATATGTATATACAAAATAAACGCTATTAAAAATTTAATTTAAAACTTTTCTTAATTGTAGTTTGTAGTTATTGCCATTTTTATCCATCTGTAACTCCCATACTACGTTTTACTGTAGCAGCTAATGAAAGTCGCGATCTTCTTTCTTCATCTAATTGTTTTGTTAGTAGTGACATTTGCGATTGTAAGTCTGTCATTTGATTCTTCAAGGTCTTAACCGTCTCTGTTAATGTCCTGTAAAAAAATATATATTAATAAGGGTATACAATACATTAACAACATAGAGAAAAAAAAATATATATCTTTTTCTTTATATATATATATGTACTTTACAGAATATAAATATTTATGTATTTACCTATCATTATAAGATTCCCAATTACTTCTATTATGTGTAAATGATATCCTATCGCGTGATTTTTGTGACTCACAATCAATAAACACAAGTTTACAAATAATTTGATTTTGCCAGATTAATTTTTAATAACAGAAACTTACAATTAGATTCTCCAGAATGTACAGTAAATCTAGCGTTGACAGAAAGACAATAACCTTCTATTACTTTCAATATAATCGCATCTTCTTCAAACTGGCGTTCATCTACAATGTAGAATGAAGTATATAATAGAAAAAATAGAGAACTTGATCACGCATATGTAGATTGAACATTTGTTTGATACGTATAAAAAAATTATTATATCTTACTACATGATCGTGGTAAGCGCGATGTATCTGTGGTAGTATCTACTTTTCCAAAATTTTTAGTAGAATATATACTGGTCATCTGCTACACAAATGTAAAACACCAGTACATATTTATAAAAATATTTCATCAATATTAATACATGTTTAATATGAGTTTAATTTGTCTTTTCTTTTATGTTCATGCATAAAAATGTCTCTGTTAATATTTTCTATATGTTATGAGTTGTTACATGTATTTTTATATGAAAATTTTTTATTGTTATGTAAATTTGTTCTACTCTTCTGTATGTTTTCAAAAAAACTATTTTTAATATGAATAGGAAAATATCCCATAATAATGAGATATTCATTTTATAAAATATATTTTATTAAAAGCTATATTTACTCTAGATCAAAACCAGAATCTTTGCAAAGTAAACAATGTGATGAACAAAACAATCTGTGATTTTCAGAGCTACTCTATATATATGTATGTATTGTGTTAGTAAAGCAATAGAGCTTACTTCACACAACATGGCTGTGAAATAAGAGAGCATTTGATGACGAAATGATAATTAGTAAAAGAACACCAGTACGTTAAAAAATTAAAATTATTAAATAAAACAGCCATGCTATGGAAGCTTGCCTTGATCCGTGCATCCAAATATCGGGATAGGTTTCTTGAGCCACCAATGAGCATATAGTCCAGATGAATATACTTGATTAGTCGGTTCATCATGTTCTTCTATAATCGGTTTGATTGGGCGAACAACGCGTCTACTGACTTTCTTAATTATATGTTGATGTGAGTACGGTATCGGTTCTGTGTATCTTTTTTCGGGTACATTTCCATAATTTATCAGAGAATGAGTTAATATAGTTTCGTGAATTTTTTCTCCACTATTGGTGGAATCATTATTATCGTTACTATGTTTCGTGAGACTTGTGCACTCGTTAATATTTTTTGACGATGCTAGAGAGTGAGCACTATCCCGAGGTGTTGAGCCGAACGGTGAGGTGCAGATACACTGATGTTCGAACTTGTTCTCATCGTTATCGCTCTCGCTATGAGACGTTCTTACAGGATCTGTATATTTAGTATGGCTAGATGCATATGACTTGTAACAAGAATTAATTTCAAACGAATTCAAGTGATAACTTTCAGCCATTCCCGAATCCGATGATCGTAGACTAGTATTATTTGCACATATTTCTCGAAATTCTCTCTCGACGCTATTGCAATTAGTCTTTGTGGCAAAATTTGTAGAATGTTGAATTAGAACGTTTGATTTCTTTGGATTAAACTCAATTGCTTCCAAATAATTTACTGTTAAATCATTGCGCTGTCCGTCATGCGAAATTTCCAAACGTTCCCGACAAAAGTCGTTACGTGTTTGAAGATTCGCCATGTATGATTTACTTGATGCGAGAGGAACATTCGGTAGGACGTGACTCATTGTGGCGTTAATGGGTAAACTTTTACTAGTTTCGAAGGTACAACGATCGTCGACTCTCGATGCGAAATTCGTGAGCGAGGAAGTGCTTGCCAAACCTATCGTAGTAAGATCAGTATTATCTATTACGTATCTGACATCCAATATCAGTGAGGATTTGCGCAATATTTGCGACTCCTCTTGCACGTTACCATTTTCTACAATTATATCCGATTCCGATCCTTCGCTACTGCAAGCAGGAAAAATCGTGTATGTCACGTTACATTTTCTCATTTTTACATTACTGAAATCCGGCTTCAGCACGTATTGTATGTACAGTAATCTCTTCATTAATTCGGGATATATGACTTTTCTTCTCACGAGCTTCGCAAAGTATCTCGAGAGTCGCGCGTATGGAGGATGATGACAACTCACACGAGACATAGTCGGTAATTTCAGGAGGTTAATGCCTTGTTCTTGAATCAGGAGATCGATCCAACGTTGTCTATCTTCTCGCGTAGCACACAACACAACGATACTCTCAATCATTGGTCCTGCAAAAATATTCATGTTGTGAAAATAACATTTTCTTTATTTCTGTGACAAAAAAAAATTACGAGAGACATATTTATAGATAGATATTAATGACCGTACCAGAAATTTCCAGAGCATTTCTTATTTCATCCGTATCGTCAATTATAGTTACATTAATACCAGTTAACGGAAGTTTTCCCTATACAAAAATAATTATGCAACAGTATAGACTGAAGAAACTTTTGTATATTTTTATATCCTGAAGCAACATTCGTAGCTCTACCTCATAAATAAAGGAGCTCATCCTTGAACTGGTACTGAGCACCAATAGCGTAGTAGGAAACAAAACGAAATATCTGTCTCTACGATCTACGCCGGTTGCTAGAGTTACCGATCCAACGTGAAGAATCTCGCCTAATGAGCTCAACTCTTCACCTTCCCAACCTTTAATTCCACTAGTTAATATTTGAAGTGCTAATTCACGTTGTTTACGTATAAAGGCGCAATAATCCTGTAAATAAATCAAAACAAATTTAAATTATATGTAAGTTAACATTGTAAATATATAATATAAACTGATTATCATACCGCAATTTCTCTATATACTGCTATGCTACGTTGAGTATCCCCCCTGTCGGGATGATTTTTTTCGGTATATCTTTCTAATTCTTGGAGCATAGCAGAATATTTATCTAATCTTCGGAACGGTTTACTAAGACCGGTGGTTAATACTAATATACCAGGTGATATTGCTCCACTATGCTCCATAAATTCATTTAATTCATCTCTAAAATAGTCATGTAATAGTTAATAATATTGTTAGCTCGTATAAAAAAATCATATAATTGCAACAAATCTCTTTTTTTTTAACTACCTGTATCTATCTAATATACAAACAGCTTGTGGATGATTATTACAATATGCAATGTGAATCGATTTTAGTCTTGATGCAATGGTTAAAAAAAGATTTCCTACTCTTGCGGACAATCCTTGTAAAATGGTTGCTTCCAAATTTGCCAACAAACATTGATGAGTTTCCAAGATTTCATGAATGTTGCCAAGTAATTGCTTATATTCATCTTTTTTTAATCTACAATATAATAAGAAGTTTCCAAATATATATCACATTGAATGTATAATTCCTTTTCTTACACATTTTTTTATATGTAACTTACATAGACGATGTTTCAAGAGGCTGTAAAAAATTATTCACTAAGCCTTGTAATTCCGCTACATTTACTCTCTCAGAATCAACAATGTCCTTTAATACTATATCACGATTAAGTTTCTGATGTGCAGGTGATTCCTGTGGACTTCTGTCCAAAGATGTTTTAATTGATGTATGGCCATCTGTGTACATATTAGTTATTCATTAGAATATATATGTAAATATTTAAAAATATAAAATATACTAAATATTTAAGAGAATTGAAATATATTAAGTTATGCAAATAAATTTAAACCAGATTTAAATCTTGAAGATTCTTACCTGGAACTCTGTATTCTTTGACATAATTTGAAGGAAACCAACCAGTCTTGTCATGTAAAGTACCTTCCCACCAACCTTCGTCGTCTATTTGAGTTATTGTTATTACATCTCCTTTTTTGAAACATAACTAGAAAGATAAGAATGTTATATTAATTACAAAAGTATATTTTGCAGTAAGATTATTCAGATATATATGTATACTCAGACATCACTTCCTGTACAAGAGAAGTTTCATGTACTAATTTCTTTTACATACTTCGTCGTTATTTTTTCCTTTGAAGGAGAAGAGCGCTATGACAAATTTTGGTGCATCTGGTTTCGACATAATTTTTATTCGATCGTTCGTACGAATCGTGAAAAAACATTGAAAGGCTAATTCCAAATTGGCATCTCCCTGTATCTCACTGTTTTCAATGGAAACGTTCAACCTTTAAACGTAAACTAATCCATAACAGTCTTTGTGAGTAAGAAACGCACTTGTTTTGGAGCGTAGAGCGGTTTGTGTTTCTAGTACTTTTCCTGCTTCAGAATGCCAAAAGAATGCAAAGAATTTTGTCACATATTTTATGGATACTTGACTCCTGTCACGAAAAGACGCACAAATATGATACTATAGTCGTGTATATAGCGATGTGTGACTATACCATTCTGCCAAGAGTGCCAAGTTCCTTGATAGACTTGCGTCTATAAATAAACGCAACTACTGTGTCACGTGATCTCGTAATTACAAATCGACGATAACAACGTGACCGTGAGCGTATTTTCTCCGCGGTTAGTTCACCGCTAAAAGTATTATTATATATATATAAGCGCACAAAACAAGAGATGCATCGAAGAGAAATTCTATTAATATTTAATTCTCTATGTGTGAATTTATTTTAAATGTACGTATGCATGTGGATTCAAGTTTCCCGCCATTTTGCAACTTGCTGCAGCAAGTGTGCAGTGTGCATCAAATCAATTGACAGATGTTATTAAAGCGTGATGTTATTAATATTTCTTCAATGAACGTGCAAGTGTTTCAAATTTAGATAAATAGTATAAAAAACCAAGATTAATCTTTTTTTGACATTTGTGTTTTGGCGATAAAAACCATAAACAAATATCGATTAGAGGTTATGTCAAGCGCAAATATGTGAACAATATATAGTTTG
>QVNV01000184.1:0-30463 GCA_014825455.1 Pseudomyrmex pallidus | reverse complement strand
AGAGAGAGAGAGAGAGAGTCAAAACATTAAATGATCAAACAAAATAACAATTTATTCAAAACAAGAATGTCCTGGCGAGAGTTTTCGAGGCCGTTATAAAGATTTCCGTCTTTCAAGATTTCGCGTATATATATATATAATAAAAGTCACATAACTGTCTTTCAGGTGGAAATTGCGATTCACGTCATTCACCATTCGTGCTTTTAATCCACGCGGGCGGGCGCACGAGACTCGCGGAGCGCGCCCGGCGCGTTTCCGTGGGAGCCACCACGCGAAATGAGATTCATAGCGCGGTCGACATAAGGCGCGGCGGGGATACGCGGCGCGCGCGACGGACGGCTCCATTAAGGCGAGAAGCCGGCTGGATAGAAAATCGCACACACGCGCGACGCTGCAGTATAGTCTGGCACGTACTATCGTTTCGTAACACACCCGGGATATCGCCGTACGTAACGTCTTGAGCGCGTGTGCGAAATGCAGGTGTGCTACGCGCGCTCGTATCAAACGGATACGTGCGCGCGCGCGCGCGCCAGAGAGAGAATCGTATGCGCGTCGGATATAGATGCAACTTATTCGACAGCTGCGACAAGAGCGCACCTATACGTTGCGCGCTTACACGCGCAACGGAAACGCGAAATAACTTTCGAGGCTTGAAATTGGAAAAATTCGGCGTAAACCGACTGCTCCGATGCGGATTCGCGCTTCTCGAAAAAGAGAGAGAGAGAGAGAAAAAAACGCTTCCTCGCAATCTCCTTGCATATGTGATTCTTACAAAGACGGATGTGTATAAATATATCATACGTATGTTATCTGAACATTCCGAGAACTCTTCGCGAAATGCTTTTTGTTTTTTTTTTTTTTTTTTTTTTTTTATCAATTTGTTATGTTTGTCGTCTATTAGATGTATCGCGCATCATACAAGTTAATTACGTTAAGTCGTAGCATTAGAATCGTGAATTATTATCTTGTCAAATAGAACAAATCAAAGAGATTTCTCCGTTCTAGAGAGAGACAGAGAGATCTTCCATTTTATCAATTTATCCCGTTCTCTTCTCTTTCCGTTGTTCACGCCGCAGCCCTCTCTTTTTCTCTCTCTTTCTCTCTTGAATGCATCTTCTCTACTATCCGCGTATCGGTTTCCCGTTCTGTGGCTCATCGTGATCGAGTGGCCAGAGATTCGCAGTAAATATTGACGTCCACACCGGCGGATACTCGATCCGTACTGTCCGTGGATTGTGGATTTTACGATTCGCGACTCGGCGTGAAGCTACCGGACCGACCCAGTCTGAATCAAGGCCGCGTAATTGGAGTTCACGTCGCAGAGCTCGATTTGCCTTCGTTCCTCTGCTCCCCTTTCAACCCCTTTTCTGCGCACGCGAGAGAGGACTGAGAGAGGTCATCGAGATTCTTCCCCGCGCCCGAGTTCTCTCTCTCTCTCTCTCTCTCTCTCTTGCCCGGTTGGCTCTTTTCATTCCGTGGAATTAGCGCGTGTAATTAGAAACGCCGGACTCTCTCGACTGTGATACGCGCGAATCGAACCGAGCTCCGTCGGTTCGGTTCAATTTGTCGTTTCGTTGAGAGAAACGAGGATTCTCCATAGATAATGTCATTTTCGCACGCTTCGACTGCCGCGAAGCCGCCAAGTGCAAAATTGGAACGCCTTTTCATTAAAGGATTCCTTGAAGCCGATGTTAATTGGCTAGTAATTCGCGATGCCGTAATTCGTTCGACACTCGTTCTATTCTTTTTCTCTCTCTCAGAAAAAAATTACCCTTACGTCCAAATATTGAACCGGAACAATATTGAAAAAAACATGCCGATATTTGTTTATATCGCTCCCGTCGTATTCTTTAAAACAATTTAATACTTTTTGCAAAAGTACAAAATTCAATGTTTTTTACAAATATATGTAATATACATATATATTTAAAAAACATTGAAGCTCTGTACATTTGAGCAATATTGAATTTTGAACATTTTTTTTTTATTTGTATGTTTTATATATATCTATATCATATTGTATATATATTTTTTATATATATACACACATACACACACACACACACACATCAGCTTCATATATGCTTCAAAATGTATATAGTACAACGTCAGTCTTTTAGACATTTAAATGCACCAGAAAAAATGGGTTTGCATTGTTTGTTGAAAACGCGCGACACTATCTTTCTCACTTAGTCGCCATTCCAATCCATTCTTCAATTATCCCGGCTATCCGCCGTACGTGACGTCGCGAATTCAGCGGCGAGCGAGCTTTATTACATGCGGTGGTGTCGCGCGATGATCCGTTCACTCTCCCCGATGCCAGTGTATTCGGGACGATTCATTGGAAAGGAGGGATGACGAGGGAGGGGGGGGGGAGAGGAGGGTCGGTCGGGGGAAAGGGCGTGCGCTTCATCGCGCGGTGTCATCGAGCATCGCGCGGCGGAATTTTCGAAAATTGCCGTGTTGCTTATGTAAACTGGGTCGCGTACGTACGCGTCACGTACAGCTCGTCGTTGCCACCGCGAGAGATGCGCGCACGCATCGATAACTCGTCTCCGCTCCGGGAGAAACGTGAGAAAGAGAGAGAAAGAGAGAGCGAGCGAGAGAGAGAGAATGCGGCCGATCTCGATTCCGCGCACGCGATACCGATTGAACTCGGCGTTTCGCGCGGAACGCGCGAACCCGTTGCGGGGCGGCTGGCGGTGCATCATAAATAAACGCTTGCCAGCGTCCAGCCGGATATCCCTCGTGTCGGTTTGTCATCCGTGCTACTGCTACGGCCGCGGCCGTAGGCGGTCCTGACAAAGCGCTCGTCGCGCGTTTTTAAAAACGCGCGTCACGTATCGCCAAGCGTCACACACCCACCCCCTTCCCCGCTCTCGGTCGTCTCTCTCCCTGCGACCGCCATGCATCGCATCACGTCTACTCGTCCCCGCTCTCCTTTCGGCAGATACCGAAAACGCATAAAAAAGAAAAAAGGAAAAAAAAAACAAGAAGCAAAAATATTGGCGGAAGACAGCAGTGCATCCGCGTCGATTGTCGGATCCACCGACTGGTTCATTAATTCGTGATTTGTACGTACACGTCGATATTTCCCACTGACACGTTTCTCCAGAGAAATTGCACACCTGTCGCGTCAATGATGCATTTGATTGATAAGCGTGCTAAGTGTGAGTTTGAAGCACTTTGTGCGAAGCGACTTGGAAATCTTCAATTTAAAGCAAATGTAGAAAGAATTATTAACACGTGGAGTGGGAAAGAAGCGGTCGTTTGTCATCAAATTGATTGATTTAAATCTCGATTTAATTCTGAAAGAAACATTGTAATGACTAAAGATTTGTTGATTTTTCTCAAAACCAATATTGTGCAAGTCTAGATCGTCAGGTTTTACTGCAAAAAATTGCAGCAATTACATTCTTATAAACGGGGAAGGCTCGAAAAGCCGGAGATTCCAGGTTCGAAACTCCTGACCGAGGAGTTTTTTTCGCAATATTTTAAAATTAGTTAGGGGGGTCTTTCATATATGTGGTGCAAATCTAGCATTCTATATGATTTTAACCCTTGTTGCCCACACTTCCTTTCCGTAACCTAACCTAAACCCCACTGGAGGTCCACTGGACCCCAGCCTCTTTAAAAAGTTCTAGAAATATCTCTATTCAGTTTTTCATCTTGAAAAAAATCATAGATACTCCTCAGAGGATGCTGAATCAAGAATCTTATTTTTGAAATCTGAATTTGTTATTATAATATGTCAGAAAAAATTCGTAAAATTTGGAGTTTTACTTACTTAAAAATACACTCAAAGTTATGCTGGAGTGTCCCATAGACCCCAGGTGGGCAATAAGGGTTAAGAATTGAAATTTCAATTTCAAAAACTCACGTGTAAAAATTTACATGTGGACACATATATATACATATGTACTACACACATATATATATACACGCATATTTCCGCACAACATCCTGCGAACGGCTCTTATGACCGTATTATTCTCAATTATATTCCTCTTCGAATTAAGATCAGAATCTGCAAAACATCCAGCGATTGGCTCTCTCACCACCGAAATTTATTCTCCTTGCAAGCGTTTAAACAATTAAATATATTCGTGACTTTTGAAAAGCTTTGTGTGATGAATTACGTGCAATGTGGAACGTTGGATATTTACTTTTGAATTAGCATTGCTATGCCAGTTAAAGGACAAATTATGCCATGCACCGCCGCTATATTCGGCGCTGAAACCAACGTTGTTGTGGAAACATGAATATGTTCTTAATTTTGCTCAGTTTCCGTCACCTATATGAGTGTGTAACCATATGCATTAAAGTGTAATCTGCATACGCTTCGAGCAATTATTATGAATTGCAAACAAGGGGATTACAAGGAGGGAAGCTAGGTACAACATTATGTCGCGCATCGGCACTTTCACGAAGCGGAGTTGACATAATTGGAGGGCTTAGAGCGAGCGAGCGAGCGAGCGCGCGCGCGCGCACCAAATCGCGCAAACTAAAGTTGTATGAGTTTCTTATCGCACACTTACACCGTAAACTTGGTATAATAAACTTTCGCCTCTCTCTCTCGCGAGACTCGATATTATTTCAATTTTTAATGCGTCGATAATTTGAATCTTAAAAAGCGAATTTTTCTCGAAGTAATATAAATCAATTTTCTCTTTCTTAATTTGGAATTCGCGATAAAGTTTTTCCACACAGAGATTAATTTTTAGGAGAGAATATAATCTCTCCGAGAAAGAGAGAGAGAAGAGTTGCGCGGGAAAGCGGGATATCGAAAACTTTTCAATAATGCACGACACTTCTACACGTGCTTTTGAAAGATTCTTCTCTAAATATACATGCGTGTATTTGACATACTATGTTACACACTCGCACTAATCCATCAATTATGATAATTAAAGTGGTCAAGCGTTCCGGCGCGCGAATGTTTATTTATCCGTATTTAAATATTCTCACTTCCGCATCAGAAAATCACGCAGCTTCTGCTGAAATATTCATTAATGCTTGTAATTTCGCGCCGCACGACGTGAGCGTATTAAATTTGATGTTTTAATGCGGCTGCTTTACTAGTCCGTAGGGTGTAATATAGTCAAACCGACATATAACTGAAACGATCCAGCCTACATTTGCTACGCATAACTAATGCACGGCACATATACACTTTCTCCCTCTTCGATGTTCCAGATTTTATTTATTAACACTCAAAGGTATAAGACAGAGAAAGAGAGCGTAAAAGTGATACGAATAATATTCCTAAAATTACAACGAAAAAAAAAAAACATTTCAATCTGAAAGAACCAACTTATTTCGCTGAGTCAATTAAAAGAGGAAAATGAAGACATTAATGTTAATAATAATTCTGCAATATAAATGTGTATGTATTCGTTGTAAATGAAAAAAAAAAAGGATTTGATTGTTCGATCTTTTTAATTAGAAGCTGCGTGCCAAATTAGATTCCGTCTTTGTCTAATCGAATTAATAAGCCAAGTCGGATAAAAAAAATTCTCAGATCGAAGTCAACTTCAAGTGCAAAGCCGCACACTTGTGCTGCCACACAGCGCGACCCACATTCCCCGCAAATTAACCCCGGAGACTTTTAAAGTCGAGCCTGCTGCCGCCTGATGCGCTTGAAATTTAAGAATGCAAGGAGGTTAAGTGCTCGCAGTTAAGTCAACATTACTAGATAAATAACGCGATGACTTCTTTGCCATAACCGCACGCGCGCGCGCGCGCGTTTACGACAAACAAAAATTAATCTACAAAAATATCTCTATCAACTTTGGTCTCGGAAAAAATGAAACGAGACGATTGCACGAGGAACTCGTTTCCTCGAAGAGTTTACAAGCTGAGTTGTTTTATAAACAGGCGGAAATATTTTTTTACGATTTAAAGTTCATAAATAAAGCGGAAGCTACGGTATATCGATTACTTTCAAGTAACAACTATAACGTGAAAAAAAAAAAAAAAATCAATTCTTCGAGTATGATAAAAAAAAAAACTTTGTTAAGAGAATCGTCACGAGTTCAACGAGAATACTCATGAGTATGTGAATAGCGCAGTTCCCGAGAATGTCTATTATATACACGTCATGACAAATTTATAATAGAAATATATATCGCACGTGCAATAAGGATGGGAATCCTGGCCTATTGTCTCGGTGCGCAACCGTTATTCTTCTTCACTTGCATGTGACCGTACGACGATATATATATAATATACATATATATGAATAAAAAAAAGCGAGAAGGAAAGAGAAAAGGCAATATCACCCCGACGATCACTTATTTTGAGTTTTGCAACTAAAAATCTTCAAAAATTGTTGCATCTTTGTGCACTGAAACGATGTAATGTCAAACGACGTACGCGACTTTGTGAAACAAAATATTACACGTGCAAACTCTCACGATCAAGTTTCAATCGTGATAATTTTCCGTATATTCTTCTTTAAAATATAAAATTGTCAATACAAAGCAAATAATTATACCTATTATAATAATAATAATACTTTGAATCGGCTCACTGGTCTCGCGGTCTGAACGCGAGGATTGCGAGTGGGAGGTCCCGAGTTCGAATCCACACCGTTGGTTTCCGGGCCGGTCTCTTTCAAGTCGAGTTTATCGATTGAAAAGCGAACTGAATCGGGCCTCCGAATCAGCTTTAAATGGATGGATGGCGGAGAGGTGGAATGTCGAAAAATATTGTAACTCTGAGGGGGGGGGGGAGATCATCAATTAAATTTCTCTTATGAGAGTAATTTTCACAAAAGCTTTCTATAAATTCAGCCTTTTTTTTTTTAAATATAAAAAAAGATTCTTTTTGAATCTTTCGCATAAAACTTGTAGTGCAATGAAAATATGTGGCTTTATATTGCAGCTAGGTTTTTGTAAAAGAACCAAATTTGCAAAAAGCTTCTGCAACATCGATATGAATTATATAATAGAAAGATATAACATAATAGCTCAGACCACTCTCCAGAATATTTTTGGAATTAATGTTTTCGTTCATGATGTTTGAAAAGTATTCGTTTGAAATATTTCAAAATCTTTCGTTCTGCAAAACAAAATCTCTATTATTTACAGTTAATCAGAGATGTCATATCGTATGATGTGTATAAAAAGTCATTTTAATTTTAATGTTTATCAGAATATATCTACGCGCGCTATATACACGGATCAGAGATCCAGATCTCATTACTAAGCAGCAAACTTCAGATTGCCGTCGTAATTTACGCTTTTCTTAATTGGAAATTGCATAGTCGAAGATTAGAGGCTGTTCATCAATCTAAAATCGAGTGGCTGATAGATAGACCACTTGTAATAGTGGAACTCCTCAATTACACAGAACGAGCTATTAACCGGTAAGAACAACTCTTTGGAGTTGATGCGGGTAACGTGGAGATGCGTGTGCGACATTAACCTTTAACGACCGATTACGCCGACGTTGACTGAGTCAAGTTAGCTTAACTACAGTTAGCAAATCTTGAGTTAATATCTCGGGATTACATCTGGCAGCCAATTACATTTATAATTTTAACTACATCAAGTTAAACGATATCTATCTAATATCGCGAGAAAAATTTTTTTGCATATTAATATATCTCTTTTTTTTTCCTCAAAAATATATGAAATATTTTCACGTAAAACTTTAAAACTGATTTATCCGCCGAGTAAGAATTCTTTCTAATTTTATCGAAAATAGTACAAAAAAGAAAAGTGCGAAATTTCCGAGAAAACCAGTTTTCTCTTTTCAATTGACGGCACCTATCTCGGAGAACTTGAAGGAAAACCAAATCGAATGCACACTACTTCTCGCGCGGGCGATTAATTCTCTCTCTCTCTTTCTCTCTCAGAAATATATGAAATATTTTCACGTAAAAATTTAAAACCTAATTTATCCGCTGAGTATAAGAATTCTTTCTAATTTCGTCGAAGATGGTATAAAAAGGGAAAGTATGTACGAAATTTCCGGTAAAACCAGTATTCTGTTTTCAATTGACGGCACCTGTCTCGGAGAGAACTTGACGGAAAACCAGAATCGAACGCACACTACTTCTCGCCCGGGCGATTAATTCAGTAGTTTAAAATCCCCGTGAGGATTCGCCTGGGATTTCAGCGGTGTGCTTGAAGTTTGACATGACGGTACAACAGCTGGCAGATCGCTGTGAGAAGCCAGGTTGAATCCTCCCGTACTTTTAACATTTAGTTGGCGCGCACAACCCGCATTGTTCTATTCTTCGCGGGAAAGAAACTCGGCGATGTGTTGCCGACGTTTGTCTGCAGCGCTTCGCTCGCGCGGAGTCTGAGTTTTTTATAGAATTTCACTCGTGAAGGGGTTGAGCGCGCGCGCGCGCGGATGGGCGAAAGAGGAAAAGCTACAAAGGACATTGAATGAAAGAAGGTGGAAAGGGTCGTCGCGTAACATCGGCGGCGAATATATCCGCGGGTTTCTCCCGCTTTTTGCTCCCCCATCTTTGCGCGCAGACCATAATTCCCACCGGCTCCACTTATTACCGTTCCCTACGTGTTGTCTGCCAGTTTATATGACCGCCACATACTCCACTTAAATCTCCGCTCCGCTTCGCCGTTGCTAGGTTCTTTCAATTAGGAGCCACGACCACCCCTGCGTCGCGCTTGTAAGCATTTTGATCCTGCTGGTACTACTGGATTAAGGTACGAGCTTTGCTACGGAGCAAGCACTCTGAGCGTAGAAGAAAATAACATAGTTAGTTTCATTCTTTCAATTTCAGTTTCGTTTCTTTTATACGTGCGTTATTTTACGTTATATATACAATTTGTTATAGATTAAATAAATCGAGATTATAAAAATAATAGAGACTTCCGACACACAGAAGCAAAAGAGTAAAATTTCATTTTTCGTTTACTTTCAAGTAAAATTTGAGTTTGCGAGCTCAAGTTCAAAACTTTTCGCGTGTAATCTCAAAAATCGAAGAGGCGCGATAAATAATGATCCTTCGCGACATTTTTCGCGAAGGAAAAATTATATCTGACCGCGCGGTGAAAGGTTTGCGGCGAAAAGAAGTTTGAGAATGTATGAAATATTCCATGGAATGATGTATCAATGGGTGGTAGCTTTCTTCCGCAGAATGTATACTTAATGCGCATTCGACCTTTGTTCACGGGAAAATTAATCAGAGACTTAATTACCTAAGTGCAATTAATGTGTTGCTGGCTTTGTAACCGCCGAAGGTTAGTTTGATAAAGCGAACTTGCCTTTTTCAAAAGAAAATCCTTTAGCTTAGCCATTTAAAACCGCGAGCTTTCGCAACCGCAGTATACAGTAGTAGTTAGCAGAGGCTCTGCACCGACACATTTGTTTCCTTATAAAGAATGCGCAATGTCACGAGGAGGAGAGAGCGCGAAGGCTTCCGTAACACAAAGGAAGTCGCAGAGTGATTAGAACTACACAGTGCGCTAAAAATAATTTGTATTCGCGGTGATCCAAAAAAAAATAGAAGACAATCTCGTGTTCGGCTCAATTTGTAGTGAAGAAATTTTGTTTCAAAAATACGAGTTGACGTTTAGTTATTTATATTTGGATACAATTGAAAAAAAAAACAATCATTTCCTTTAAAAGAGAATGAACGTGCGATTATATAACGTAAGTCTGTTTTTATTTAAACGTAGTTTAAACATAGTTGTTTTTCTCCGTCGCGTGTCTCCTATTAATATATATGTAAACAAATTACATTATCGGAAGAAAGTTTTGTGCGAAAGTTGAAAATAAAACAGTTAAAAAATGCGAACACGTATCCCCGCGTTGTAACCAATACTGTTTATTGTTCGCGAGAAGCCAATGTTTTAAATGCGCGTGTGTAGTCTCTGGTGACCGACGGGGGCACGAGAAAAGAGAGGCATGACATTTTGCCGGGCGAGACAATGATAACTCCGGTAGCATTAAAGTAACACGCGGTGCAACTCGCGAGCGCGGTTTTAGCCCGGCGCCGCCGCCGCCGCCGCCGCGCGTATCAAAGTTTTCTTTCATATGCCGGGTCTTTTGTTGCGCCATGAAACAACCGTGGAAACACGGTATACATCATGCACGCGTACATACATAGGTCGAGTTTGCGAGAAAACCTATACAAAAATATTAAAGAGAAATACGTGTTCCATCAAATTCAGACGCAATAGTTTGATATTTCCGCATTAAATCGCGCAATTTTTTTAAGGTAGTTGTTCCCGAAAGCGAGTTTTTTTTAGGAATGTCTTGAAATTTTAACCATATGTTAATATAAGTTTCATCTATATCTGGTTAAAATTTTAAGATATTTCGCAAAACTGAGATATTCGATTTCAAAGTTTCAACTTTTAACACGCAATCTATATAGCGAATCTCTCCGTTGAAGTGACATTTTTATATGTGTCTCCGAAAATTTTCTTAGGAATTGCTTAAAAATCAAATATATGGTGCAAAATAACCGTACAAATGTAATAAAAAAAAAAGAAAAAGGATAGTTTATCATCTAGTTTGTGAATTGGAACAATGTAAAGTTCGGAAGTTAGCTAAATTCGCGAAGGATATAGAAGTTGTAAGTGGTTGAGATCTTTTCCAAAAACTACCAAATATATCTTCAAACTGTCTAAAAAGTTGACATTAAAAAAAAGTAATAACGTTACCGACCATTTCGATTTAATAAATTGATTTAAGTGATAATGTGATAAAAAAAAATTCCCTTTAGCATCTACAAAATTCGGTCCTACGTGATACAACTATCTTAAGTAATATTTCATCTCTCTCCAGACCTTGATTTGGAGAATAGTAGAGATATAATATGTCTATGTGTATAGATTATATATTTTATAAACGCGCGACGCGTTTCTCGTCTGGCTCAATATCAGATCGGCATGATCGGCGATCACGTTATATAGTTTCTAAACGCGGTGTATGGATGCGCCACATGCGACAGGTGTATCATCAGGGACTTCACCCTGGGATTGTGCTGTCGGTTTCATTATATCCGAGAGAGAGAGAGAGAGAGAGAGAGAGAGAGGGAGAGAAACTAACGCCTCATCTCTGTGACTAACGCCATACTCAGTGTGGCAGATCTTCCGATACGTCCCACAGCGCATTAAATCCGGAGAACTTCGGAATTAATTACAGAGCTTTATATCGGATCTGTCTGGCGCCGTCTTAAGTTTAAGCCCGAGCTTATCTCCTGTGTATACAATAATTGAATTGTCAGCAACAAGTTGTATTCGCTTCGCAAATTTCTGGTTACACCCGTCGAAAAAGAAGCCGCAAAGGCGATCATTATTATCGGAATTAAATCAGTTAGAATTACATTGATTATCAACGGAAGTATCGAGACTTCGAGATTGTGATTCAAGCTCGAGACATTTTCTATGCTCGCATTTTCTCCCCCTGTGTATCCGTCGGTTAAAATTCTGCATTTGTCGCGCACGCGCGCATTTTTTATTCATACCGTACATTTAATGTATCCTTGCTTGCCTTCCGAGGTGCGCAGTAACCATCGTCGTTTCCTCGAATTTCAATCATTCGACGTTTTTCAATTATCTCGACTGGCGGCAGCGGCGGCGGTAACGCGCGATTCCCGTCACTCGCGAAAATGCAAGCCGATGTAAATGGAAGAACGCGTACGTACGCATTTGCGTAACACCAGCTGCCGTCGTTGTCTGGATTCATTGATGCCGCAAGGAACTCGCACAGCACTCGGTCGTGCTGCCGTAGGATATTCTCCTTACGCCTGCAGTGGCGTAGTTTTCAAAAAATCCCCGAGCTTCGACTATTTTCCATTCCTTATATTTTGCTCCGTGTTCGAAAATATTTTAATCGTTTTTTTTCGAAGAAATTACGAACTTCTTGAGAGACATTTATATTAAAAAAAATCAATAATTATTATTATTAAGCGCGTCAAAGCAAATTGAATATTCTTTTGAAAAACAGACGGGTCGCGAGAGTTTAATGACTTTTTATTGAAGCTTTTTAATAAAAATAAGTAACGAGGTAAATCAGATTTTCTCTCTCTTTCTTTTTTCGAAACCTCGCGGAATCCGGATATAACTACGCCACTGCTCGTTTCTATTCGCCAGCATTGCCTTCTGTTCGCGATATAAGAAAGCCAATGTGCATCATTAGCGTCGAGTAATACTGTCGATAATAATTTTTGCATCAGGACGGAGCGATTTCTCCCTACTTCCGTTGCTTGTAGGATACGTACCGTTGTTCATACCGAGTTCATCTCTCGCGTTGTTTCTTAAAAAAAAAAGAAACCTCAAGTTGAGAATTTATACCAGCGGCGCAATGGAAAACACGTACTCCCCATTAAATTGCGCTAAAAATCGGAAAACTGCAAAGAGCATTAAAGTCGTTAACGGGATTTGTGCCGCGAACGGGCGCAATTAAAGCGCGGCGGAAAGTGCGGCTTTTTCGCGTTCGTCTAAGCTTCCTTTTATAAACCGGCGTGGCTGATGCGCACGCACATATATCGGTGACCAGTGGTTTTAAACGGCGCGCACGCGGTAAATTATTCATTGCGCGTCGCGCGCGGACGTTATAGCTTTCTTTGCGCTGCTGTGCAGCCGCCGCCGCCGCCGAAGCTGCGTCGCCCGGCATCGATGTGCCGCCGCCGCACGCGTTCAATTTTATCTACGTTCGTGCTTGTTCGCGGCAAGCGGCGATGTTCGCTCGTTTGTCAAATTATCTCTTTCGCGCTGCTTCAATTATATCCACCGGCGGTGATAAGCGGCGGAATTGCATTTGCGCGACACACGCGCAACACACACGCTCCATGTGTGTACACACAATCGCGTTACGCCAAGCCGCGTCTCCTGTCAGGCGTCATTGGCGTTAACGGCTGCGCCCTTCGTCGCGCGTAACGCCGACGTTTTGCAAAGTTAATTACCGACGGATAGAGCTCTCTCCGCGTTACTCTCTCTCTCTCGCTCTCTCTTTCTCTGTTCCCCGCACGCTTGCAAACAGTATTTGCCGCGTTTCGGCTTCGTTTCGTACTTGTCACAAACGAATGCGACATTCGCACGTTATTAGTTCGCGGTGTCCCTAGTGTCGAACGCGCGCTTGTCGAATTCTCCGCGATTATAGAGATTGAATGAAAAACGTCGCCGAGAATTCGCGAGATATTCGCGCGATTAATCGTTTCTTCTGGAAACAATGTAATTTAAATTTTCTCGCAGAAAAGTTTATTAAAAAAAAAAAAATAAAATCGATACATTTTTATATAACACACATCCGCGCTAACGTAAATAGAGATAATGCGATGTGTCGCGAGAAAAAAAAAACATGGATCGAATTCTTATATATCTCGCGTATCCCGGTCTTATACACGGGTCTCTCGGTCTGCTTATATTTTATTGCTACATTTCATCTGGGTGTCATTCTTATCTTCACATTTGTGACCGGGGATTTATTCGCGGCGTCTCTTGGTCCGGTAAGAAAGTATTTTTCTTTGCCGAGGCGTCTTATAAGTCTCATTTTTACCGTTAAGCCGTCCGTAGCGCCGTGAGACAGAAAAGGAAGGACGAGATAGGACGAGACGGCGAGAATAATGTATATACACCGAGAGGAAGGGTGAGGAAGGGTAATGGAGAGAAGCGGATGGTCCCGTGTTAGGTGCAGAGAAAGAGAAGGAGAGAGAGAGAGAGAAAGAAGCAGCAAGCAGAGCTTTTCCTTTGCGAAACTGCTGCGCGCGCGCAAAGAGAAATAAATGCCACTCGCAGAGCCGCGCGACACCGTTTTACCGTCGCTGCTGGAAAACCGAGCGCGCCCGAACAGCATCAGTCGTTTAACTGCATGTTCGAGAAGAACGAGCGAAATAAGGCGGCGGAGAAAAGAAAGAGAGATGAAAAAAGAAGGCTGTTGCCTTGGGAAGGGAGAGGGAGAGGGGAAAAAGCTGCAGCAACGAGATGGGAAGAAAAGCGGATGCTGCTTACAGGTGTGTGCAGGTGCGTTTGAGAGATTTCGATAGGGTGCTCTCTCTCTCTATATATATATATAGTCTTTTGTAAATAGCAGATAGAAACGTGACACGGTATCGATCAGGCGATATGTCAAAAAACGAGCGAAATGGCACGTAAGCAGCGACGATAACGGGGTCGCGCGTTTCAGGAACTGCCGCGTGAGAGACGTTACGACAAGACGTGCGACGATATAATCCTCGGGGGATAAGATTTCCGTTCTTTTTTTTTTTTTTTTTTTTGATACGTGAAGAGGTGGAGAGGAAGTTTTTTCGGAATACCGTCTAACTGCGAGAGAAAAAATATTTTTTTTCGAGTTCACATTCGATAAGAATTGACAGCGATCGTGCTGAAAAAAAAAAAACTAATCAAGCACCAATTGTTTTTAATAAATCGATGATTTGATAAGTTCTTCAAGATATCTGATATTTACATATAGAACTATAAGGAAATCACACAAACTGTCACGAAAACAATGCAATATCGTGTGTTCGTTCCTCACTGTCTTATCTATTTTTCGCGAACGTGATGAGCGCTTCTACCAGCTTTAGTCGCGTATATTACGTTCTCTCTTCGCCAATGCATATAGTAGTATACATACGCACGTTCCACGAAAAAGCATATGTGGTCCTTTGGCCGTGAATGGTCCGGAGAGGAGAGAGGACGGCTCGGAATATCAGCTATACAGCTTATACGTGTCTCGAATGAAGAAAGAGAAATGACGAACGGCAAAGTCGCGCCCGGGTAAAAGCGACATGAAGACTTTACATTACGCGAATTTTCACGGACGGAATAATTCACTAGATTCTAACTTTCTCATGTGTGACGCACTTGTGCTCTTAAAAAAAAAATTAAAAAGAAGACACGTGAAAAAAAAAGATTAGCAATATGTAAGTAGAACGGAAATGAAATCGAAATAGAATGGAAGAAGCGCAAGAAATAGAATAGCAAGAAATTAGTTACCGGCCAGCAGAAGACATTTGCTAAGTTTATTAAGATTTTTTATTTCGCCAACAAAATATTTTATTGTTGATGAAATCTCGTGGACTCAACCATTTTTCTTGCTGACCGTATAACAGCAAAACTTTTTTTTCCTCGTGTAATATAACGACGAAAAGAAAGAGCGCGCGTGGGTTAGTTTCTGAATAAATAAACGTGTCTCGAGAGTCATCTTGTGAATAAATGTCGTCGATACTCTGACGGAAAAAAAAAAAAAAGTAAAAGCAAAGAACAAATATTGTCGTGTAAATTTTTTATACTGTGACAGTATCTACGTTTGACACTTGTTAAGAATTAAAAAAAAAAAAAAAAAAAAAAAAAAAATACTTAAATCTCATCTCTTCTCTTTTTCAGATTTACATTAAACCATTAACGTCTTTTTATCTAAAAGTAATTGATAGATGCATTGTCGATACATATGTCGATAAACGCTACTTGGATTACATGAAATTATCCGGTGTTTACAATGGTATTGTTGCACGAACGACTGCAGCGCGCATTGAACGATGTCTATATAATTATTACTCGGCAACGAATTAACTAATCGATAAATTGTATTGTAATAGAAGCGCCAGTCAGTCTGTAATGAGCAGCTGAATATATATATATATATATATATATATATATATATATATATATATATATATATATACGATACATGTACGTATAATTAGAAATTTATATACAATCAGAGAGATAGATTTTGTTGTGTTTCTTATTCGCGAATAAAGCGAATATGTTGTTTCATAAATATAAAAGTATTCTTTTGATTTCAGCAAAATGCAACAGAAAGAAAAATAAAAGGCGCGCGAACACTCGCACACACAAATACTTTTAAACAGCAATTTTAATCTTAAGTAAAATCTTAATTTAAAGAAGATGCACAATGTGGTTGGACGGAGGAAAGTTGAGTGAAATTATTTCATCTCGGAAAGTCCATCGAAAATTAATGTGAAGTCACACAGGAAACTTTTCGTCGTATTAAATGATGTTGGCTTGGGAAAGAGAAACTATTCGCTGCTTCGGTGCTTACGGTGCTTTTTTAATGTCGGCCGCAAGATTAAATGTCTCATCGGGAGGACTACGGTCCGCTATTTTTAATAAAGCAACGGGCGTCTTATTCCGCGATATACGGCACACGGCTCTCATCCTACTTTTTTCCGCAACTCCCTCATTTGCTCGTTGGATCGTAAGAAATGTCCCTCGTGCTCAGACATTTTTATTTGTCTCGAATGTTCCCCTCGAAATTCCCCCCCCCCCCCCCCGATGTCTAGAGAGATACGGGAGAGTTCTTCTTCGTCTTCGTTCAAGGGAACGGCATATCCTTTCTCCCTTCACGTTTCCCGAAGAATCCGCACGAAGGTGGACGCGAGGACAACGACCGCAGTCTTTTGTTTTTTTTTTTTTGTTTTCTCGCAAAGTGTAAAATATTACCCAATACAGAAACATCCACACGAGCTGTTGAATTATTTATTTTTGCGGACACATTTTTATTTATTTTATTGTTACTGTTGTTGTCGCGCAAGCGGCGCAATTTCGGGCAACCGAAACTATCTAAGAAAGTGACCCACGCGATAGAGAATGTCTCTCTCTCCAAAAGACGTAAACGGGAAATCTCGCTTTTATCTTGAATAACGCGCGAACGCGTTTTTATCGTTGTTTCATTTAAGAAACGGGCGCAACGTGCGCGCGTGGTGTCGCATTACGCGCGTCCCAATAGTCTCTTTCGCAAAATAATCATGTACATGGGAACACTTCCACATGCGGTCGCTGTTGTGTGGAAAGCGCGAGTTTTAAATGGTTATGACATGCACGCGAATATAAACGTTTATTATTCGTCTCGCTTGCATATTGCTTCTTGCCTTCAAAGTAGAAAAACATGTTACGCGCCTCGTTCTAATTAATAAAAGCGCAAGTTCAAATTGATGAGCGGTTTACCTTCGAAACTAAACTTTGAACGTGTCGACTTCTTTATCTCGATTTACTTTTTTAATACGTTTTTGGAAACACGTTCATTTCAGAGAGAATGTTTTTTTCATAGAAACTTGTGTTGAATTAGAGACTGACGTAGTGAATTTTGTTTGACGAATAATTTGTGTGTGTGTGTCAAGCAAAAGAAGATTCTTATGTTATAAAATTCTCAAAGAAATTTTTCCCAATAAATCATCGACTGAAACGATTTATGCGAATTTCCTTTTGTGCGGATATATATAACAGACATATTAGAGACGTGCGCTGTGTCAAGTCAAATTCGTTACAAATGCATCTCATTTTCGCGCGAGAGTTCACTCTGCGCGAGCGCGCGGACATATTTAAGGACCTCTTTTTCCAGCAATTATTTCCTCGGAACTCGTTACCGTCCCGTAAGTTTTTGTCCCCGATTGACGGTGTAACTTGGCTATTTGGCGATAATGGCAAAACGGCGGGAACGACGGACGCGCGGAAACAAGCGGGAAATCGATTTGAATTATTAAGGCGGTTGGAAATATGACGACGACGCGAGCGACGGGTACTCCGGTGGAGTAAAGCAAAATACAATTATATCCGTTTAACGGTGCGGGATCGGGAAAATACCGTTACGCGCGTTATTAACGGCGCAGATTGCACGCGCGCGCGCGCGCGACGGACGGTGCGATCGTACGTGAAAAACGCGCGTGACGGTGTGTTTACAAAATACAGGCGCGTTCGGACGCGAGATTTATACCGACCGTTCCGACGCTTGTTAACGATTACTCGAGATTCGCGATTTTCGCCGGATGATCTATTTGACTCCGCAGCCGAATTATCCGTCGCGTGTTTTTAACGTCGTATCCGCGCGGGATATGTATATCCGCGAGCGTAATGAACGCGGATGTGTGTGCGCGCAACGTGGAAGATTGATTTGACGGATATATATATATATGACGACTTTGGTAATGCGCGTTCGCGTTTTATTAAAAGCCCTGGCGCAGGTGCAAATATTCTCCTCGCCCCGGCTCGTCCTCTCGAGAAAGAGACGGGAGAGAGTTTGTGCGCACATCATGGCTAATATCATTCCTAAAGCCCCGTGCGCTCGCTTATATAATGTAATGTTCGTGTGTTTAAACTTTTCGGAGATAAAAAGTATTTCAAGTTGAAGTTATTAACGCGATGTAAAGAATTAAACTTGTTTAATACTGCTTAATTAATAACAGCCGGTATTATTAGTACATATATTGTTGTAATACATTATTATATATGTATTATATATAAAACAGATATTGCAGGACTCGGTTTTATGTTAAAAATTTCTTCTTGTGGAAGAAAAATGAGAGAATACACAATTGCAAAACCAATAAAATAAAATTTTTTCCCCTTGTTCTACTACCGATATTTTTCGCAAAGTAGGTCACGTCTCGCGGAAAGCTTCTCAACTCGCTCACCAAATCACCGAGGCATTAAGTAGATAAGTCATATTGACTTGGCGAGCGTCTGCGTTATGGTAATTCCGTAATGTATAATTTATACGGAGCTGATGAGATCCGTATGCAAGATTAAAATTAATTGCAGCTTATTAATAAACGTGTAAAACAATTCGCGTATTAAAAAAATAACAACTGACAATGAAAAAAATTGTAAAAAGTTTTCAACGAAAGATAAACTGACGCGTCCAATGTTGTTTAAAAACCAACCAGAGAAAATGTTGTCCCGAAGAAAATCCTCGGCAAAAGAGCCGGTCAACGCGCGAATTCGCTCAAGCTCTCGGTCTCGCAACAAAAGGGACTGAGGAAAAATCCGTTTTTCAACGAACGTTTGTCACCGGAACCGTCGGCGCGCCGGAAGCTGCCTCGGAATTAGCTTTGCCATGTTACTCGCGCGCGCATTCCGGTCGACGTTTCGCGAAGCGCGCGAATCGCAACGCCACCACAGAGTCGCCTGCAATGCAATTGCTCTCCGAATACGACGAAGCGCGCGAGGAGAAAGAAGAATGGCGTCGGTCGATGAATGGTCCCGACAAAGAGGTCGCGATTTCGCGCGCGCGCGGCTCTCCTTCCCCTCGACATTAAAACCGTCGTCGTACCTCAAAAACGACCCGCGTTCGCGCCCGGAAAGGTCGCGCGCGTGCGAAAACTAGCTTCGTTCCGTAATAGTTTGCGCCGAGACTCAGGTCGGGGCGCAATGCATATTGTCGCGCTTAATAACTTCTGCATAATTTACGGACGAGAGAGCGAAAGCGAGAAAGAGAGAAAGACGTCGTAGTATTCGATGGTGTAGAAACGCGCGCCGTCCCAGGTCAGCGAATGTCGTCTCTGGCGCTATACAAACCCGTTCCGCCACGGTCTCGAAATCCCGAAAGTCGCGCGCTTTCGGGCGGCAACAAACGCGCGACACAATTGTTACCTGCTCGTATATATATATACACGATTGCGTAAATTAACTTTAAGCGCGGTTTCGAGATCGCGAGTTTGTAATTCGAGTTACGCGGCACGCTTTGCATTTTAACTAACAACAACACCCACGTCGCCCGCGGTGCCATCGCCCAAGCGAAACTCGATCGTTCCCCAAATAGCAGTAAGCAAATTTTTGTTGCATATCTTGTAAGGCCGAAATTTTGTGCGATTGCCAAAAAAGAAAAAAAACGTCATCAGTGGCGCGCTCGAAAATGTTTTACGACACTTGCTTTGCAACATTTGACCCTATTTTATAGTTTTTGCCTTTTACGATGCTGCTGAGATTTTTCGGTGAGACATAACCGTCTCTTTGGTTCAAACACTTCTTGTTCACTTTTGAACAATAAATTGGTTGAGTTCTACTCACAGGTGACGATCAGGTGAGAGCTGGCGCGAATTGGCTTGATCCGCAAATAGCGTCCGACCTGGCACTCGTACTCGCCGTCGTCGGTGAGAGACGCGTCCGTGATCTTCAGGTTGAAAATCCCGGCGTTGGAGTCGCCGAGCAACCTCAGTCTGGGATGTCCCACGATTTCACCGTCTGTGAACATCGATTCGAGATTCCATAATATATAACGCATCTCTCCCAAGCGTGATTACGCTTTACATGAGCGGGAATATCAACTGGTCAGTTAACGTTTTTTTTTTTTTTTTCACTCGGCAGCTAAGAAGCGTCGTAATTTACGAGCGGATATACGCGGCTGATGTCTCGGCTTTAATTTTAGCTTCGTTTATTACACGCGCTTATTCGGCCGATATGCGCGCAGCAACTCTCGGCGAAACGATACGATTATATGACGGCCGGAAGTCGATGAGGCCGCTGAGTAATTAACCGCTCGCTGTCGATAGTCGACTCTGACTTAGCTTTTTACGGGCTCGGTTTAAATAATAAATCCGTAGCTGCGCTACGGTTCTTTAAGAGCGATCGTAAAAGTTGTTTTATATACCACGCGCACTTAGAAATATTTAAGATAGAAAAGCCGGCAAATGTCAAGACTTTCAACAGTTTGATGTTATTAATGGAGATGTCGAACTTTTTTTTTTTTTTTTCTAACACTGAATTTAGAAAACACGTGTATGTGAAAATTTATTCCCACGTTCAGAAGTATTCGTAAAAATGTTACGTAAAGCGAAACAAGAAAACCTTTTGTTTTTTTTTTTTGTTCAATATTTGCGCATCGCATGTACGTAAATGTAATGCAAATCCCGGGATCAGATAGACCAGAGTGGAGCACGCACATACGATTTCTGATTAGTACGTTAATATGTTTTTCCCAAAATTTTCCCGTGTAAAGCAATTTCAGATAAAACCAAAACGCAATTTTACCATTGAAAACGCAAGTACAGTTCTTGTTGCGAACAGTTTTAATTGGCGGATTTAGACCGCAAAGTGCGGTTTTCCGGAGGCGCTAATTGCGCAAACACCAAATTATCTATGTGTCTTTGCCAAGTTTAACAGAAATGATTTACTTCTGCAATAACAAACATGTACTTTATGTGTGTCGCGTATTATTTTGCAACGTTATTAAATGCAGTTTTAAATTAAATGATAAAATTGCGCGACACACGTACGTGGATAAATAGATATTTGCGTCTTTATTTACGTAATAAAATTTTTGTTTAAAGATTGTTTTTTTTTTTGAAGAACGTGACAAGTATATCTTTTATAAATAATAATCAATTGGAAAAATAATTGGCTGATTGGAGTCCAAACACGGTAGTTAGTGTGTTGATAAATTGAGATGTTATTAAAAATTAGTAACAGACGTTTCGACTGTGATTACAGTCTTTCTCAATGGATATAACAATATTAAATATTAAATATTAAAATCTCAAGTTATTAACATATTAACTACCGTGTTTGGACTCCAATCAGTCAATTTTTTCGATTATTATTTATAACTCGGAGCCGTTCACTTATCTACATTTGTGATAATTATATCTTTCATGCTTTTGAGTTTTCTTAAGTTTTTCCTTCAACATTTTTCGCCGAGCGAAACAATCGAACCTTCAACTCGATTGTTCAAGAACATATCTAAAGAAAAAAATACGTACATTACATTAGGTTGTCCGAAAAGTTTCTCTCGCAACCTGCGCGCAGCTGCTGCACCGCAAGTGCGAACTGTCTATGTGGCGCCGCTCTCATAAACGGTGCGAATCTCGTTAGCACCGTTGACTTTTTTAAAAAACAAAAAACAATGCAACATTACACGTAGCAAATGCAGCTGCGTGCAAAATCGCGAAAGAAACTTTCTTGAAACTACCCAATATTATATTAAGTGAAGTATATGAAGTGTAATCATAATTCATACTTTTTACAACAATATGAACTTATTGAACTTACTCGACTGTATGACATAAGCAAATCCATCTTTGACCCATTGGACGGAGCCGGCTCGATTTCCCACCTCGCAAGGAATTATCACCTCGCCGCCCTCGAGCACGGAGCTGTTGCTCGGCCTAATCCGGAAATATTGTCCTCCGTCGCCTGTAACAGAAAGATAAAGGTGATTTCGGAGCCTCCCGCACAAGGGGGATACGATAAGCTTCGCGTGTTTCCCACGTGTCGCCACTTTGCGAGCGTTTTATTCGCTCTATATATAGGGTAAGGCTAAAAGTGGGGAATAAATGTGCTGTAGACTATAAAATTATGTCTCTACAACCGCATCGTTTATCGCGCGGAAACTGTCTGTGTGAGATTTATACAGTGTACAGTTATTTGTACGTAAAGAATTGCCGACGTTCACTCAACACGAACAGTCGAAGGGAAGGTTATTTCTCTGAAAAGTGTACAAGAGAGTATAAATTTATCGCGCGTAATAATTTTTATACCTGTACGCGCGGACAGACTTTAACAGTGCAAGCGAAGAGACGTAACATTGGAGAAATATTTTAACGAATTAAACACCTGCAAAAATGTCATCGGTTTCATGATCTCGTATTAAATAGGAGGAAATATAAGTAACGATGAAACATATCCACACAGCGACGTTTATATCGTTTGTGAAAAGAAAAAAAGCACCGACGCAAGAAGCGTACGGCCAATTAATGGCAAAAAGCACAAGCGCAAAACCAAGATCTCGGAAACTTGTAGACTTTAGAGTCGATAAATGTGCGGGGCTAATAACTGGCGCGCGGCTCGCCAGCATTTATCGCGTGACGGCACGTTCTCTTCCTATTCCGTCACTCTCTCTCTCTCTCTCTCTCTCTCTCTCTCTCGTAACTCGTAGTTTTACGTCCAATTGCGTCCATCGTCTTGGTTAATTAACTTTGATTGCATATTGCTCGGTTTTCTTTTTTCGTCCGCGAAACTCTGTTCTGCGATAACAGGAATCGTGAAAGATGTTTTAATGCGTGAATTGAGAGCGCACCTAAACTCGTTGCGTCGTCGGTACAACGCTTTGGCTGAACCACTTGTCAGCTTGTGCCCCGCTCACAATTTTTTTTCTTTAATACGAGCGAGTGAAGTTCTAATTGAGCTTATTTGAGCGACGCGATATATGTGGCCGCCTTGTGCTAACGCGGATCGATTAGGCGTTGGCAACGACGAGCATCATGAAGGAAGAGCGAGAGAGAGAATAATAATTATGCCGATAATGTCGGCGATCACGCAAGCCGTTAAAGCTCTCTCCGATACCGCTGCTGGAAGAATCAAGGTAATCGTACGGTTTGGCCTCGATACGATCGATAATTCGTATACACCTGCGTGGTATTCCACGTCTGCACCGCACGTACGAAGGGTACGATCGATCTGCATATCACGCATTATCCCACGAATATTCTCTCTCCCTTGTTCGCGGCCGCTGTTGCGCCCGAGGCGAAATCGCGGCCGAAATTCGCCCGGCCTTAATGCCGATTGGCGATTTGCATCAATTATTCAATTTCGCGTAACCTGCGTGTGTAAATAAATACCATAGAAATTAATTACAAATTTGCGCGTGAAAACGAACGACAGAAACTAAATTTTTAATTCGTTTATTGCTCGATATTGCACTTCGAAATTCCTCTTCGGCCACGAACAGGAAATTTTTAGCGAGCAAATTTGGGAACGTATGGAAACTTGACATATATGTGGTTTTTGACAATTTTTTTCTACGTACCGGTTTATCACGGTAAAAAGTCGTTACATATATTGCGACCGAAAAATGAAAATATTGGTATAGACCCACGTGAAGTGATTTACAATTGAATCGTTCATATCGGTATGAGAGCAGTTCAACATTTTTCGGTCAAAATTGAATCAATGCTTTTCAATATCTCAGCTCTCGTCGCGTTTCAGTTTGATAGAGATACGCGTGTCTCTCATCTATTACTCCACTAAACCCGTGTCGATCCCGAAAACAGGAATTAATCCTGTTAATTGTACACAAGAATACACATGTTGTGCAATTATGATTGTTATTCCGTATTGCCGGAATACTAGACAATTTTTGTTCGATAACGTAATTTAATTTGAATCTATCTCAGCGAGAGCTGAGAACAAAAAAAAACTTGGATCTTATTGAAATTAAAATATTACGAAAAAATGTAAATTTTTCTATAAACGTATTAATAACATTATTAATAATTATGTTTTTAATATACAGTTACTTTCTTGTGTGTGTGTGTGTGTGTGCGTGAAAGCTGCTAAATTGATTAAATCGCTTAAAATTCACAGATTTATTCAGGATTTAATTAAGTTATTACAAAAAAAATGCGAGTTCACATATCCAACGGTATATGGGGTACAAGGTCTCTCTCCCCTACGTCCCGGGGGACGCGTTTATATTTTTTAAACCGCCATTAATTTCCGCGAAACAGGATTTGCATTTGGTAGAGCGAATGTTCGCGATGACACACCTAAGCGAAAACTCGTTCGCGCGACACGCACACGCACTCCGGAGGATGATTCATCCGGGATGATCGTCCAGAGTGAACCGTGTAAATTGGGTTTTCGGCGGTCGCCTAGCACGCCCGAATTTACGCAATCCCGACGTCCAAATGCAACGTCAATAAAATATAGGTGAGCCGGCCGGTCGCGGTCTAAACGCGATTCGACGGGCGTCGTTTAATTTTGTAGCACAGACTGCCGCGCGCGTCGGCTCGGTCGACGCTCGGATTCGTCCAAAGGGATTCGATGATTGCGCGTGATTGTGGAGAACGGATTAAAACGACGTCCACGCGCGGTCGACGAAGCGCCAAGGCCTCGAACACAGACGACGAGAGAGATGCGAAAATAAAATTTTATAATTGAGTCCACATTGTAACCTCCCGCCCCCTTTTTCCCGGCGTTATACGAATAAAACACTTATTCGGACAAAGAGGTCGGGAAAAAGAGAGAATATTAGCCGCAAACACACACTTCGTCTCCGCACGCGACGTAAATTTTTTATATTGCGGGATTAACGCTTGATTTGATACTGAATATACTTTTTATTATTAAAAATGTCACAAATAAAAATGTTTCAGAGTACGGTTTTATTCACAAAGAAAAGTAGTGGGGGAAAAAAAAGAAATATTCCCAACGGTTTTTTCACGGGAACGGTCTGATAAAAACATTTCAGAAAATAGTCTATAGCGCGTGGACTTTTAATGCGTGAAGTTTTGTTTTTCCAAGAACGTTTGAATTCTTCTCAATCGTGTTCTTTGACGCGAAAACTAACTGCAAATATCGATAAATCTTTTTTCGCAACGTGCCGGTAGAGAACATAAATCGTCAAAAGTGTCGCAGCGTTATAACTATTTTATATTGCCGCGAATGCATACAAAAGCCGGCTTTAACAGCGGAGAGAGGCGATAAATAATTGTCAGCGTAGTAAACATGTCTCTGCAAACACGGAGTAAACGTAACACGCCTCGACGTATATGTGCGTGTGCACGTAACAAAAGCCAGCCGATTGTGCTTAAGTAAAATTTACCTTAACGTGCCGAAGAGCTTTCAACGCGGATACGTAATTGACGCGGAGCGGGAAAACGCGCATAATCCGCGACCTAGAGAACGATTGTAGAAAAGAGAGAGAGAAGAAAAGAGAGCAAATCCGCTGATATGAATTACGCGATTATCGGTCTCGCGCGCAACTTTTCCCTCGCCGCATTGCGACGCGCAAACGCACAACTGATGCGTTTTGATAAGCGCCTCCCAAAAAATATTCGCGCATATTGGCCCCATTTTTGCAGTAAATTTCGTCCGAATAGAATACCGGATTGTTCTCAGTGCCCAAGATGAAACTAGCTGGCAATTTCCAGGACTGAAATTTTAAAGAACGCAAAATTGGTAAAAGTTCTCTCTTACATTCCGACGTTACATCGACGATATATTGTTGACACAATTTTATATTGATAATTATTAAAAGAACGCTTATAAAAATAAAAAAATTCACGGTAATTATTCACATAAGATCAATCTCTTCAAAAGTTAATGACCTTGACATATGTATGTCAAAGATACATCTCCAAATAATCAATCAAAAAATTTTAGCCGTTGTTTGTTAAAGTTATTCATAAAAAATATGATTACACAAACAAATGTTAAAAACCAACATTTTTTCTTATTTATTATTTGTACTATTACATATTTTACAATATTACATATTTTTTATACAGAGTGTCTGATAATGAAATAATATAATAATAATATGATAATATACAGGACTAATAAAACAACAATCACAATTGTATACAATAAAAAAAAAATATATATAAACAATGTTTGGCAAAAGTTAAAAATCTTTTGTGGGAAGTTGCAAACCTAACCTATGTAAAACTTCGCTTCGTGGGAAAGTATATGCGTGGAGGCAGCGTGTCTACTTCCCACGGGAGGAGCTTCACTACCAAAAACAGAGACACATAGGTTTGAACGTTTTCGTGGAAAGTTGTAAATCCATGTGGAACCTTGCTTCGCGTGGAACGTAGGGATTCCGCAAAGGGTGCGGAACACACTGCCTTCACGCATACACTTGCTACGCGAAGCGACGTTCCACATGGGTTTACAACTTTTCACGCAAAGCGAGGTTCAATCCAAACTTAGTGTGTTTAGGTTTTTTCGGTACTGGAACCTCTGCGTAGGGGAACACACTGTCTCCACGCATATACTTTCCACGCGAAGCGTGGGTTTGTAAGTTTTCACACGAGGTTTTTAACTTTTGCCAAACCTTATGTCTTCTCGATTTTTATATAATCGATGTGTATACGAATGTTGTTTCATTATTATCGAACGTTCTGTATATTATATTATTTTAACTTCAATAATCTTCCTCGTGAAATATTATAATGGGAGAAAAGTGATACGAGGCAAAAACCAGATCTTCAGGTCAATAAACTTCTTTATTTGAAAATAATTTTACAAATGTTTCGACTTTAAATTTGGGTCTTCTTCAGTGTTCAAAATGTTTCAATGTTTTTGTGTTCAATGTTTTTGACCACTGAAGAAGACCCAAATTTAGAGTCAAAACGTTTGTAAAATTGTTTTCAAATGAAGAAGCTTAGTGACCCGAAGATCTGGTTTTTGCCTCGTATTGGCCACTTCCCTCCCATTATTATATTATTTTATTACCGCACACCACAAACGCACAAGCAAATTTTTCACTCTTATGTCAGAAATGTATCCTTTCAGATATTAGAAAATACTGAATAATATTTATAATGTGTCATATTAACAAAAATTTAGTATTTAACATTCCTTTGGTATTTAACATTTGTTTAACATTCATTTGTTCATATTTTTTATGAATAACTGTTTAACAAACAACGAGCTACGACTAAAATAATCTTTTGATTGTTACTCAGAGATATGTCCTTAACAATATACGTCAAGCTCGTTGACTTTTCAAGAGTCGTTGACCTTATGTGAATATTTACCAAATTCAGCAGAAAATACGCAAAGTCAGAGAAAATTCTTACAAAGCCGACTTTCAAAATTGGCGGAAGAAATCCGTGGACGAAAGAAGGTGCACGGTATAATCCGAAATATCTGTATATATACAGCTTAAAGCTGCCTTTGTCTATTTGTTTATTTCAGCAACAAAAGCTGGTCGCGGATTAAATTGCTCTTCTCATTCCTATTTCAAGCCCCGTACTCCGCGTACGGGGGATAGTGTCGGCCGATAAGTATATGCACGACGTACGCACAAACTCCGCGATTATCTTTTTCTTTTTTTTTTTTTTTGTCGGAAGCGTCGTCGCCGGTGGCTTTTACCCGCGCGCAAACCGTACATATTTACCTTTCCCCATCGTATTACGACCAATTCTATGTAGATCTTACTTCCTTCCCGCGCGCTCGTCCATTAGAATTTCAAGCGCGGATCCGGCTCATGGAATTTTCGATAAAATCACCTAGCCGTTCTCCTTCCTGCTTCTTGGAAACGAGCTGCTCTAGAGCGCGCTTCTTAAGCTCTATTCAACGTCCAATCAGCTCCCGCGTCCAATTTATTAATTTTCAGCGACAAAGAAAACTCGGCAAATCCGAAAGAAAACAACATGTAATCATGAAAATAGTTTAGTGCTTCTGTAATCAACGGAGAATTAAATCGCTCTCTCTCTCTCTCGCAAACGTGCTTTAAATGCCACGATCTGTTTGCAATTTTTATTTATTTTATTTTTTTATTTGTTTTTTGTCGAAAAGTCGCGCGACACGGGAAGAGAAATGAAGCTCTAAATGTGCTTGATTGTGTCAACATGAACGTTGCTCGTAACGAGCACAAACGCTGTCTCGGAAGAGGAAGTATTCACCCTCTCGACAATTGTTGTTAGCTCGGAACACCCTCCGTTGTATCTCTCCTCTTCCCGCCATTGCCAACCAAATATTAATGTCATTAAATCCGCAGACATAACAAATTCCGCGTTTCTCGCTTTCTTGTCTCGATCGGGCAAGCTCTGTCACTCGCAATGAAAAGGTGGCATAATGACCAAGAGAAGAGGGAACGGATGCACACAGAATCTCTCTCTTCATCACGCTCACTCTTTCTCTCATTCACTTCCTCTTCTATTCCGAAGAGAAAAGATCTTCGTCTCCTCTCCTCGCGAAAATGCAATTTCCAGCATTGCGACGACATCTAATTCAATCCGCGCCGTTTCTTCCCGGCTTTTGTTCGCCTCAAGTCTCGAGTCTTAAAGCGAATTTACGCTTTTGAAGATTTGTCCCGAGTCATCTAAGCCGATGAATCGCGTAGTAGGTAACGTTTCGAGAGAAGGAGAAGGGGAAAGGGAGAAAGGAGAAAAAATCGTTTTTTTCTCTTTCGCGCCGTTTGCTTCAAATCAAAGTTTTTTGATTGTCAGATGTCGTTATATAAATTCTAACGAGTTCGCGAATTACAATTTTACCCATAAATCATATCTATTCACGTGTGAAACAATGTAACCGAATATAGATGTTGGAGTCTCTCTAAATTATATAGAGAGAGAACATTAAATTACTTTACGCATTCTATATATCGCGAAAATTTATCATCTCGCCGACGTTATACTAGTTCTAGTTTCATATTTGACTGCAGTTTCATCGGTTGCATATTTTGCGTTTCTCGCTGAAATGCACAATTGTATTTCGAAACTCGCGAGTGAGAAATTTTAAGAACTCGCGAGAAAAACACGCGCGCGACATATACATGCAAGTCGCTTTCGACGACGGAAGCTCGCACAAAAAAAAAAAAAAAAACTTACGCTCTCTCGGCCGGCACTTTGGACAATTCCGATTCGGCGCGCGATCGTCCGTGATCGAAGCGTACAAATTCGCCTTTAGATGCGCAGAAAAGGAGTCCCGCGAGAGGTGAGAAGACGGGAGGAAGTAAAAAAGGAACGTTCGTTCTTTTTGCCGTTCCGCGCGCCACGTCGATTTCTCCCTCGTCGGTGATTTCATTCAGTTCGGTCGCGGCGCATCACACGAAATGAGAACGTTCGTTTACGCGGCTCAAAAGAACTCTCCAAAACTCCGTCCGTATCTCTTTCTCGCTCGAGTCGGGAGAGAGCATATATATATATATATATATATATATATATATATATATATAAGTTTCCCAAAAGACCGTCACGCGTCACACGCTTCCTTCCGGTTTCCACCCCGTCGCGTCGTATAATAAATGTATCCCTCTTCTTCTCCTTCTTTTCTCATTTTTGGGGAAGGCGCGCGCGAGCTCGTGGGAAATTATCGGGAGCGTCATGGCTCCGTGATCTCAAATTAAGGTGCGAAACGACTGGAGGCTACACGTCGAATAAGTAATTCGCGAGCGGACAGAAATATCGGCACGGAACGCGCGTTATATTGTAATATCGTGACTTCGCCGAGTTTTTTCAGTCTGGATGATTGCAGCAATATGAGAACAAAAAAAAAAAAGGGTGGCCGGATATCTCGGTTTTCTCTGCTACTTGATCTTGGGACGCTTTTTCGCCCGTGCGTGCTTGGCGTCTAGAAAAATGTCTTTGTTGTCTTTTTCAGAGATTGTGGCTCGCGCGCATGTCTCGAATGTCGATTTTGAACACTAGTAAAATCTTGAAACAAAACCTGTCATTACAAGTGTAGTTTTGCTCCACGAAAATGTCACGAGTCAATCTTAAGAGAGAAAAATATTTTATCATTTGCACGAACAATTCAAGTGTATATCTCTGCAAATGTCATCTCTCGATTTCTAATCGCTCCGTAAATCGGGCAAATATCGAATAGCAGATGGGACTGCAAATACACTGCGCATATCACAGTCTCGTTATTTTAAATTAGAGAGAGAGAGAGCGCATTGTGTGTGACGCGGAGCGGCAAACACACAATGCGGGTATAGATAGGGTAACCGATACAATGATTGACCGGTATGCGGTAATTGACCGCTATCGCGCCCCTGTTTCGCGGTCTGTATATCAAAATCGACGTATCGGCTATAATTGTTTTCAAAACAAACCCTCCGGAGTGTTTCCTCGTTAACTTATAATTACTTCGTACTGTCGCTTTTCACACCGCGCAACGTACGTGAAAAGTAACAAAGGCTTGATTAAAGTCGCGCGCTTTAAGTGACGCCCTTGTCTTTTGTGGGGTTTTGTATGTATGTATATGAAGGGCGGAAATGCAAAGTATGCTAAGTGCCATTTTTTCGATTTTGATTTTTTTCGCGCAAAGTATGCTAAGTGCCATCGCAA